>VZRF01012995.1:450713-493500 GCA_013396875.1 Vireo altiloquus | reverse complement strand
CTGTCTTTTAAACCAAGACAAGTATTAAAAGTTCTTCTTAAAAATTCTTAGTGCGCATTGTCGAAAGAAGGATTAATATCTTTATGCTAATAAAGAGTAATATCTCTTTTATACAAACAAAGTATATGTCAAATCACTGCTTGAATCTTTTCCTCCTCACAACAATGTCAGTAATCAGCCAATACATTTCAATTAAAAAAGGTAAACTTTTCTATTTAAAGAAAATTGAGTTTAAGGTCACATGACGTCACTGCATAGCATATGTACACCAACCTAAGAATCAAATTTAGCCACTGCATCCTACTCAGTTCAGAATCCTAGTGAGAACTCAGTGGACAAATACAGAGAAAAAGAATCTTTGTCCCAAAGTTTATGAAGCAGTAGCATTCCATTACCTAGGCTTTTGTTCTGTTATTAGTGTCCTAAAGTAGAAACTCCTATAGCATAGTTAAATATTCACAAAAGAAAGGATTATATTAAAACAAGACCCCTCATAGGGACAGAAAAAAACAAAAGCCCTGAGAGATCTGCAACACAAGGGAGCAACCCTGTCCATTCTAGGCAGGCAAAGATAAAGTGAGTTAATTTCAGCAAACAGAAATGCTGATGCAAAATCTTTATAAGGAAAAGAAGCCCATTTGGCTTCTCCTCCAGAATCCTGCTGTTTCTTTTTAAAAAGGAGAGATTTGAGTAAAATAAACTATGCCAACAGTGAATATGACCTATTGCTTTCAAGAGCTCTCTGTTAACATCTAAGAAAGAGATTGACTTGTTAAAGCATAAAGTTTGCAATATTTCTGCAATCCATCCTATTGCAAAATCTCTAGATTGTACAATGCTCAGGAAATTTTCTATCTCAGCCCCGACTTCTGGTAAAGACAACCTCAAAACATATCAATTTGAAAAATGTAATTTCAGATTACAGTCATTTTCAGTCATTTGTGATTCTGTATTTGCCCATATTTTTATTATCAAACTGAGAGAAGAGCTAAAAAGGGGTACTTTTGAAATGTCATATAAAATTATTCACATCACTTAACTTCATCAAGATATTTATAACTGATGACAAAATTTGCTCCTGTACTTGAACTGACTAATACTGTCCACACCCATAAGCCTTTTGCAGTGCCTCTTTTCAGTTTGTCTTTGATGCCAGAGCCTTATCTATGAAACAAACCCATCAATTTCCAGACAAAAACTGGAAAGAGATTAGCTCCCTCCCTGCTGAGATAAATCACTTCCCAGAGTACTCACTTGCAAACTTCAACATTTTTCATATGGTTTTCACTCTGACTTGGCCTGTGAAGGAATGTTAGCTTCAAGAGAATTAATACTTCTGTGACACAAACATAGAACTGCAGGCTCAATATCCAGAATTGATTGGTAGCATTATTCTTTAACTACATGTAATGCAAATAGTTATTTACTTGTTTCACATGAATGATCATACTGGTTTTTGAGTCAGGCAAGAAAGAAAGAGAAATGCTTCTTTTGCATCTGTTCAGATTAAGTTGATACTTAAATTTTAGAGGATGACTTAAGAAACTCGTGTTGCACAGCTGCAGATATATTTATGATTCTACATGTGAACATCATAACACAAACACAGGTCTTAGAAGAGCCTGAAAATATTCTAGCTTACTAACATTTGAGATCCCAAAGCAGACCCCTCTCTCAAATATTATGAATGCTGTACAAATTCTTGCTTTATAAAAGCAGTTATAGCCTAGAATTACTCAAAAATAGATGCAAAATTAGGCTAGAGTATACAGTCAAGTGCACTGAATGACACTTACAGAATAAAGAATATTCTCTTTTACAAAAAAAAAAAGCAAGTACCAGTTAGCCCTTTAATATCCAGACTAAATTGCCTGTGCATCAAAAATTCATTTATTTGTTACAAGTGCCTCTTAAGACATGTAAACAAGCAGATACTGGTGTCCATTCAGGTCATTATAAACAGACCATTAAGACATAATTTGTAGGGGTTTTGACATGGAATCACAGAACAGCTGATGTTGGAAAGTGCCTCTGGTGATCACCTAATCCAACCCACAGCTCAGAACAGGGTCAGCCATAGCGCGTTGCCTGGAACCATGTCCAGATGGCTTTTGAGTATTTCCAGGGATGAGACACCACTGTCTCAACCTGTGCCAGTGTTTCACCATCCTCACATTAAAATATGGGGGGGTTATATTTCAGTGGAATTTCCTGTATTTCAATTTGTTCTCCTTTTTTTATATTTATATACCACTAAGAATTTGGTTTCATGTTTTTCAGTCCCTGACCATCAGCTATTTATATGCATTAGCAGCCTCCCCCTGACTTCTCTCAAGGCTAAACAAACCTGCATCTCCCAGCCTCTCTTTGGATATTAGATGCTCCACCAATCCCCTAATCATCTTAGTGACCCCTTGCTCGACTCATGCCAGAAGGTCCATGTCTTTCTTGCTCTGGGAATTATTTTTTCTTTTGCTCTTTCTTTCTATCTTTAGATTTGGAAACATATATTTCACATACTAAATATGTACTACTGCCAAGTAAACTTTGTTCTCAGGATTTTTATCCCTTTTAGCTACAGAATGCCAACCAGTACAATTTCATTGCAAAAAGTAATGAAATTACTCCCACCTGGGAGGGGAAAAAAATTAAGTAATCTCACCAGCACTGCAGAGCCTTCTGCTTTAAGGCACTGCTTGTTTATCCACATCCAGGTAACAGTCTAGAGGCAAAATAATATTTTCATGTGTTGCAAACATATCAGATGAGGGCCAAGGTGTCAGGGCCACAGAAACAACCAAAGAGCAAGAGCTGTCTCTAAGAAAGGGAGGAGGAGAGATTTTTCCTCTCCACTGCTGCTGGAGTTACCTATTGACATCTTTCCAAAGGGTGAAACTGGACACAGGATTGGAATGCAAAGACTTTTAAACAGACATTGGCATATAAGAGAAAGCAACTTGTCTACTGCTAGCCCATTTCCAGAAATCCAAATAATAGTCTCTAAAATTCCTTGTCATCCTTAACCACACAGTAAGTAAACTAAGGTACAAATGGCAGCAGCATTTGTTATGAGTGTTATTGCCTGGGGATTTTCTCACACAAAATCATGAATTAAGGACATTAGCTGAGTAACACACACTCTCTCACAGTTTTTAATCCTGCAAAAGAAAGACAACGATAGGCTTTGTCATGGGATATAAGTTTGTATAACAGCTGTTGGAATATAAGGACTACAGAGCTCAGTCTGAGAACAGCACAAAAGCTGTGTCAGAATCTGAATAAATCAGCTAATTATTTTTTCTCTACCCTTGTTGTTATTTTGAAGCCATCATTTAACAACCTATAGGCAACTCTCACCACACTTTGATTCTAGTTTTTCACTGAAATAACTGCAGTCCCAGCCTTTAAAGGCTGGTGTCTGAGCAGCTCATGCAACAAGGTTAATGAACATTCAAATCCTGGATTTGTCTGTTTTGAAAAGACTAATCGGAAAGCGAAGAATCTGCATCATCTAAGGTGCTATGTGTCCTGCTGGTTCAAAAGAAATTATTTATCTGAACACAAGTAAGCCATCTGTCCGAGCAAGCACTCTCCCTTGTTATGAAATGGTCACAGCCTGTCCTAAGTTACAATATAAGATGTAACCAAAAGTCTGTATTTTATGATCATCTTCATAAGCTGTTAAAGCAGGTGGGGCAGTGCTCGTTATCTCCTACCATGCCTCATCCCGGATAACTCCCTCCAGGAGCTACCTCTGTTTAATGGGAAATCAAGGACACACCACAGGACTCATAAAATTACATCAGCCCATTGTGAGATGCTCTGCCCAGGGGGAGGAACCAAGCATTCCCACCTGGATATAACCTGAGGTTTGGAATGCCACAAGCAGCCCTTACATACTGGATTCCCAGAGGACATGAGCTGCATAACCACCAGATCTTCAGAGGAAGACCAGACCCTTCTACAGGATCAGCAGCCACCCCTTAATCAGACTGCAGCCACCCCCCTGCCCGGCAGGGTGTCAGGTCGTACCCTGACTGTCAGGCTAGGCCAGTATTTCTGTGTTATTGCCTTGTTATACACACTAGTAAAGAACTGTTATTCCTTTTTCTCATATCTTCACCTGAAAGCCCCTTAATTTCAAAATTATGACAATTCACAGGGAAGGGGGTTACATTTTCCATTCCAAGGGAGGCTCCTGCCTTCCTTAGCAGACACCTGTCTTTCAAACCAAGACATAGCCTTATTTCTTTTCATTTTGCCATGGTAGAGAGGCTAATAGTTTAATGTCACAAGCTAAACCACAAAATACATTTTCATTTGGCTTAAATTCTCCTATCAGTTGATAAAATGTACTTCAAGGAAAATGTCTGCCTAAAAGTGTAGCTGGAAATACACCTTGCATTTCTCATCCATCAACAGAAGGATGTAATATAGTAAATCTAATGTTCTGGGATTTCAACAAGCGCAACACTGACAATCATTTTAAATAGAAAAAAATTACACAGAAAAAACCCCTTTCCATTAAGTTTCCACTCAGTTACTACAAAAACTCAGTTACTACAAAAACTGGAATTTATTGTGTCTGAATAAAATATTCAAGACTGATCAAAATGCTTTAAATTTCCAGTAGGGAAAATGTGATTGTTATGTGCATATTTGTCCATCGTATCAGAAGTATGAAACTGTACTTGTCAAGACAGTGTATGTATATTCCCCAACATTTTAATAAATATTTTGATTTTCCTGTGTCACATGGTGTTTTCCCAAAAGCAGAACTATGCATGATGCAGGCTCTTGGCCTAATTACAGGTTTTAAATCAGGCTTTTGTTTTATACTCAACTCTACAAATTGTTAGTAACTTCGCAGCTGAAAAACAAACTGTCTTTTTTACTGAAACTTGTCCTCAGAAGATGAAAAGTCAGAAAGGTGGAAGTTGTTCTATTCATATATTTGAGCTAAGTCTAAAAAAAAATGTTATTGCCACCACAATCCAAGCCTTTTTAAAAGACAGCTCCTTCTTCCACATGAAAGATGTTACTGCTTTAATCTGTATTTAAGATGATCTGTGACCAGGTCATCAAGTGACTTTAGGGTAACCTGAGTGAAAATTCTATGGGAAGCCAGCAGAAGGCAAGCTGGCACTTGCACAGTAATGGTGCTAAGGCAATCTCAGCAGCAGGCCACTCTCCCAAGCAGTGATGTCTAGATTTATCACTTGCCTACAGACAGACCAACACTCAAGCCAGTCCAACAAGCCCCAAGAAATTTAGAATCAGCTTGGAATATAGAAGGAATTCTCAACTAGAAAGCTAAAGGGTAGGTTATGAATGTACAACTTTCACACAAAGAAAACTGCATAACGGGCAAGGGCTTTTCAGTATTTCCTGTTCACCTGTATCCCCAGTATCCATTATGCCCTGCTTCAGTTACCCAGGATTTTATTCACAAACTACTACTACTCGGTGTTCTGCAGCAACATGATAATAAATGTGGAGCTATAAATGACCCAAACATGCAGAACTCTGCCCTCTGTTGATATAAGAGCTCCAACTATCTGAATGGTTCAGCTTCTATTAAAATACCTTACAAATTGATCTGACAGGAAGACCCAGTGGATTAAAGCATGTAAGTATCTGGTGGCTTTATGTTTATAGCCTAGCCTACCTGAAGTCAAAATTAAACAGAGGAAAACTCTTAAGTGGTTAGCAAGATCAAAGCCTAAGGTCAAGTCAGGCAGATCATGTGCAATTTTTAACACCTTCAACTACTACCAAACTTAGCATGAGCTGTCTAGTGTAGCAGCTTCCAGTAACATTCTTTGTCCCCTGCCCAAACTTTTCTAGATTTTGCTCCGTTCAGGCTTCCTATAAAACATGCCTTCATCTGTTTATCTATAGCAGCTTTGAAGGTTTTCTAATTGCAGAAAAGTTTCAAAAGTATTTTTTTTCAATAAATGAAGCCCTACACCATTTCTGTCTTAACTAGTTTCATTAAAATGCCAACATGAAAATTCATTAACATTTTCAAAATTCAAAACTAATATTACATAAATGGTAACTAACCAGAGTTAATATTATGCAAAAACACAAACTAATGAGAAATAGCTACATTCCTGGTATGACTAATTATATATAACAAATTAATTAATCAAGTTTCTTAAACTGGACAAGTGTAGTTGTTAAGTAGGAGAAAATGACACAGCTGGTAAACAGTATATTCTGTTTACTAAAATAGCACATGGAATGGTGGTCTAAAAGCACAGTATCTTAAACAATGAAAAAATTATAAAATGCTTTTATCTAAAATTTTACAATGCACTAGAGAATCCTCTCTTTTGGGGATTCTGAGAGGCTGATAAAACTGTTCTTTAGAAAATAATTGCAATTTAGGGTGATGACAATGAGAAAATACAGTAAATTTTTAAAGTTTTTAAAATTATGGTGTTTGAATTCTCAGCTCTTGCTTTGACCTTTTCTTCCTGTAAATTTTGAGATTTGAAAGAAATTTAAGTACCTGATTCTAACAGTGAAATATATTGTTAGAATAAAGGCCTCAGCACCTTCCTGCAGGGAACCGAGGTCAAAATATATTTAGAATGAGGTGCAAATATAATGTTGAACATATTACACTGTCTCTCCTACTAGAACAAAACACAATTATGGTCTGAATTTGTCAGAATGTACCATTTGAATTTGGGCACCTAGATCACTACATAACAATAGGACCTTTGCTGACTGAAGAGTCTAACAAAAGATGCACAGTAGATACTCATTTAGAAGAGGACCAAAGCACTCTCACATTGAGAAGAACACTGCTTTGTAACAGAGCTGTCAAAGGAACAAAAAGACAAACTCAAAGCTGAATTATTTTTAAGATGAGTGGGCCTGCATATTCAAACGGTTGGAAAAAGTACAACATTTTTACTGCTTGGCAAATGTAAATCACTGGGAAAAAGACTGTATCACAGACATGCTGTTGGAAACTGCGGGTAGTAGATACAGACGTTTTGGGAGGTATTTTCCTATGTTGTTGCATTGTCTTTGGTCTTTTTGTGTCCTATTAACTGTTTTACTCCTGACGACTGTGTTCTTATTGAGGCACAGAAGAAATTCATGACATCTTTGTGACATTTAAAAAGCTAAGGCCCAACACTGAATTACCTACAATCTACTAAAGGAATGTATCGTAATGAGCAACGATGGCATGAAACACAGCAGAGTGTGCTGTGGCTAAGGGGCAGAGAAGGCATTTACAGAACAGAAATTATGTGGAATGTGCTGCTTCAAAGGAATATTACTCTGAAATGTTGCTGCTAATGTGCTATGTTTCAAAGAGCTCACAATTTGTGGTAGAAGATACCTCTTAGACAGCTCTACCTTGGCATGTAGTCTTCAGAAATCCTTCAACAGCAGACACATTGGGTATGTGGATAGAATAAAACAATCCTGCTGGGTCATCTGTCAGCAAACAAAACCTGGGGGTATAGGAAAGAGTGTTAGCTTATGTCATTATGATAAAATAATGGACCTCACAGCAACAATACCCAGTTTATGTACTACTATCCTGATCCCTTAGGTTTTAACTTTTTTATTTTTCAAATCCTGTACTGCTTGTGTAACTCTGAAGTTTCCTGCAGCTTGTTAAATGCTATTCTCTTATGCTAAGATAGACATAACAAAACCTCTCTAGCTTGCTCTCCAAGGACACCCAGACCATCCTAGGGCCAAAAACTGTAAACCATCGTCTTGAGGAGAGGGGTGCAAGCTTGGGGAAATTCCATCATTGGCTGGGTTCTGGTTGGTGAATTTATGCTGATATAAAAGTGTGAAGAACTTGTGATCTGTCGTCCATTTTGGGATAAACTTGGGATAAACCCTCTGGAGCCCAAAGTGTGCATCTGAAGGCCTTTCAAATAAATACCTCCTTTATTCCTGTCTAGTCTCTGTTTCTAAGTAGCCATTTATGGCATCATCCTCCTATGCCAGGACGGCAAAAGCAAGGTTTTCATCTTTGGGAAGAAAAAAATCTTTGAACTTGAGACCTTTGGGGGTTAAGCCAGACCAAAAAACAGCTTAGCAAGAATCTCCACCACTGTCAGCAGAATCTTAGAGACAAAAGCCATAAACATAGCATCTGTCACAGGTACTTTTTCTGGCCCATCTAACTTGCCAAATTCCAAATTATGAGAGGCATCCTAAGTCTGAGGTTGCTTACAGACCATAGTGTTCAACAGTTGTTGATGAGTAGTTGATGAAAGCTCCATTAGCTTTTCATTATTCCTTCTTTTGAGCATCCATGATAGCTATGATAAAGATTTTCACAATTTCAGGTTTTGTGGGAAAAAACCCCCAACCTTTAAACTTTTTCCTTTCAAATTTGCTACCTGAAAACTACATCAGCCTAGTTGTGAGAAACAGTAAATTATTCTCAGTATCATCCCTGCTTGAATTTATTTTAATTTACTTTTCTTGCTCATTCCTTTTGCCTATTCCTTTTACTGGACTAAACAGGCACAACACAGATTAAGTCATATTTAAGATCTGAACAGACCAGTTTCTGATACAGTGAAAAATGTACCACTGTCACGGTTTAATCTCAGCCACCAACCACGCACCAACCAAGCTGCTTGCTCACTCTCCCGCCAGTAAGATCTGGGAGAGATTAAATGGACCAGAAAAGAATTCCTGAAGTATGCCACTGAATGGACATGCTATCATGAAATATGGGGGATTATGGCCAGCAAAACAGTGGAACAGGACAGACACAGAAAAGGAACTATAAGGATTAAAATGGTTTTTAAAATTATACTCTAATATAAGGGTCTACAATAGTGCTGCAGTGCACACTTTCAGTTTCTTGGGAAATAAATTCTGTTTTACTAACTGCTTTTAAACCATCAGCAGGTAATTCAAAAAGTGTGTCTTCAAGTCTTGCCTTGTTTGTTTTGCATTATCTCTTTGAACTGTACACACAAAATGTGCACATTAGATAGAAAGAAAACAAAATTTGAAAACTATTTATTCATTTTAACCATTTCATAAGGAAAGCATAAGGAAAACAAGAAAAACAGAGCTCAATCTTACAGATCCTATATCATCTATTTTTAGTCATACTCCTATTGTTACAACATAATCTGTTCCTTGCACAGCAGAAAATACTTTTTCTGTGCTACCATTTGGGTCAAATCTCAAATCTCATGCGTAGCAACTTGTGCCACTGAATACTGTACAACTATGACTTGACAAGCCATTCCTGGGTGATCTTTATCACATATCAGAACACAAAATGCAATCACACAAGCTATATGGTGTTCCCATGCTCCATTTACAGTCTCCAAGGATACTGATAATTTTGCAGTAGTGCTGACACGAGAGACACCAATGCAGTAGAACACGTACCAAGAAACTGAAAGCACATGTTGCCATGGCACAAAGAGTAAATGCACTGAACATTCACTTCAGAAAGGAGGGGGCTCCTTAAGACATTTTTAAAGGGTTATAACTGGACAATAAGCCACTTCCTTTTGGATGTGTAAATAAAATTGTTTATGTCATAGGAAAGAAGAGAATAACGTCTGAGAGTGTGTATTAGTCTACCGTTAGGTTAGTTAAGATAACTTCAGCCCTATAAACATGAATATGGCTATGCTATTCCCCTTAGCGTTAGCAATCATCCCTAAGCACAGTCAAAAGAAGTAGAATACATTTTCCTCTTAAGCATATCAATAACACTTAAGTGACTGTGTCTGCAGTCCCAAGATAGGGATCTAGAAACCTCACAGGAGAATTCTGAGTCTCCAGAATTGTTTGTCTAGAAAGGCAAACACAAACTTGCTGTGTTTATACACTCAGCTTTGAAATGTATGTCAACTCCAAATCTATCTCTGCATAGCATAGCTGGAGCAAAATCAAAATAAATTTGTACTGCTGAATTAAATTCTGCAATAAGGCAGGCCTGTACTATCCCAATCCCAGTAAAATGCATTTACTATTGCTTATTCTGGAGTGATTTGTGGCTTTTCTTACTGTTTCTTGTCCTACTTGGCACAAATATTTTCATATTTTCTAAATACAAAATTTGAGTTTGACTTTCAAAAAAACTCGAGTCAGGTCTCTGTCATTCTAAAGTAATATAAAAAGCTAAGATCATTCATGCAATAGTTTCCATTTTAGTTTACTGAGTCCAAAACTGAGATCAGTGATAATGTCATCCAAACATGCTCTTTCATTTTTTTGGCAATGGGGATAACAATATACATCTCTCTACATCAAGATGCAAGTCCAAATGTAAGGAAAGGCACCGTTTTCCCAGCCTGGCACTTTGAAGGCCTGTATACTAGAATTTTTTGCAACAATTTAATACTGTTAAAATTGACACATTTATTTCTTTACACAGAGCAACTCCTTCAATCTAACACATCTTTTATCTTATGAAACCACTGTATGTGTTAGCCATAAATTGATACCTTATTGATTTTGGATAAACTGGCTTCATGCACTACAAAATAAAAATAAAGTACCTGACTTAAGGGGATCCCCCTAACCAATTAGATGATCTTTTTAGATCTTTAAAGTCAGCTTTACAACATTAATCCTTACAGTTCTTCATGGTTTAATGTTTCTAAACCATGTCACTTAGACTAGAATATAAGACCTAGAGGGTATGGCAGGTAAGAAGCTACTATCCCTTCATCACACTTTGCCCCTCCATATTTAGCCTGAGGCAGAAAACAAGAAAATATGGTCAACAGGTTGTCCTTACAGTGCCTAGCACGGTAAGACCCTGATTTCACAGTTTTAGGTAGGCTTTGCTCTACAACTGCAGTTGCATGTTACTGTTTATACTGTTCATAACATTATGGCTCTCCTGTGTAGACAAGAGTGGTCTAGATCAGCATGTGCTGTGTGAAAGCTGGGAAAGGTTGGTAAAGCAAGAACTGTATAATCAAAAAAAAAAGAATAAATTCCAATGGAAAGACTATAACTTTCTTCTCCTTTCAAAACCGAACACTTCAAGCAGATCACTGGAAATTCATAGTAAAGGCCAACTAATACAGCATGCACATTGTGATGTCTGAATTAAGGAGCTTCTAAAGGAAATATCTGGACTCTCAGGGGGTTTTTCAAAGTTTTTCCTCCAATAATCACACAGAGCCACAGCTTGTGTGTTTTGTCATCCTATTCCTAAAGGAGTTGCACAGCCATAGATGCAATCTCCCAGAGTAAGAGCTTGGGACACACAAAGATGGAGCACTTTGCTGCAAATCTTTCAGGCTGTTTTTGCTTTATTGTCTGTTTTTCTCTAATGCTGAAAGCACTATTTTTAAGATGTATCTGGCCACTCAGCAATGCCTTTCCCATGGATTTTGGATGGAATACTCTTAATATATTTTGCCAGGCTGGAAAAATCCATGAACTTGAATTTATAATACTATATAACAGCACTGACAGATAGCTACCATTCCCTGGTAACGTAAATCCCATATTCAGCCAAGAGGCAATAACACTATGTGACAGAAAAAAAAAAGAGGACAAAATAGACAATTACTCTGCTCAGGATCACTCCTGGCACACCTGAGTACAAGACACTATCTTTTTCATGAGCTCAGTAAAACATGGGAGAAAATTTACCATCTAAACTAGTAAGCCAATGGTTTTGGTTTGTCTATATCCCAATATAATTTAGAGGATTCTTCAAAAATTTTAAGTCAAAGTTTCTGCAAATTAAACTCTTTTAATTTCATTTGAGATGTAGGAATGGGGAAATTGGTAACAACTTTTTAAAAAAATTTCAGCAAAACAAAGTATTGAATCTTGACTAGAAATGCAAAGTTATAATAGGTAAAAATGCAGTTGACAGTTACAAAACATAACATGAACTGTTCCTTCTCATGCTCTGGCAGAATGTGCTAACCTATAATTTTTAAGTGGCATCTCTTAGTCTGATCTATTTTGAAGTTGTATTCATAATGACTAGCACAAAATCTTTCAAGTATAGGCACCTAAGTTTAAGCATTTAAATAAAAATAGTCTATTTTTGAAGAAAAAAGAGGCTGTGACTGAAGTCAAAGAAAGTTGCAAGGCCTCTGATCCTGTGGAGATGGAAATAAGAGTAAGAAAACCACATATGAAGTAATGTGATTAGTTTATTTCCCTGTCAAATTTAAAAGTATTGGTACACATTTTCCCTAAGCCTGACAGAGAAAATAGCAGGCAGAAAATACAGAACAGTGTATGCATTTATTAAAAAAAAATTACCATTTGTCAGAACATTAAAAACAAATATTTTGGCACAATCTCTTTAAAAAAAAAAGCCAAACAACCACAAATATAATATGCTGCAGTGTAATCAGAATATAAATTCATCATGATATATTATCACTCTATAAAAATAATAATCAGGAAAAAGGTGAAAGAGGTATAACCTGATGCTCTGGATAGCAAGTTGTCAGCAACCACAATCCTTGATGTGTTATAATATGTGAGAGAAACACCAAAGTCATACAGACAGCGTTTAGGTGATGGATACTGCTTCTTTCTGCTCACACATTCCAGCCACAGAGTGTTCCAAATGCTATTGCCCTGCCTGAAAACAAATCTTGATGTTAGTTCAGTATCGTGTTCTATACCACCTACAGCAACAGCAAACACACATTAAATACTTCAGCAACAGCCTGATTATTCCCTTATCACAGTTTCATTTGGTAATCTTTGAGTGGTGTGAGGGTAGAGTGACCGAGAGAAATGCCATATTCCTCTGACCACACTGGTAAAGATTTATTTGTTAGATATCAAGTACATTCTTGCTCTCTCAAGAATATATGAGTTGCTGAAGGCTCAGGAACTCTGGAAATCCAAGATCATGTTTAGGAGAGCTTAGGAGCAGTTCCAAATCCTACACTCAGGTCTAACAACCTATGCAAATTATGAAACTATGTAACAAAGGACTATATTACTCATTTGGAATTACATGACAGGTATGATAATGTATTACTGAGAACATTACAGAGGAGCACTGTAGTTTGGAATATTGTTTCATTTAAATTGCTGCAGTTACATGAAAATGGTGGAACACGGGTGAATCAGGGTATAATATAATGCCTAAAATACACCACACAATATATTCATATTTCAGTGTGTAGATGAACAATTTCTTGTCTGAAAGAGAAACTTGTTTTGAAGAACAAGATACAAAAGCATATATCCTGGCCAAATCCTGTGGTATTTTTTCTTCTCTTTTCAATATTCTTTGCAGGTTCTCTTTCCAGCACCAGAAGAAAAGGAAATATTCATAGAAGCATAAAGTAAATTAAATCGATACAATTTTTTTAAAAAAGTTCCAAAATTTACAGTGAGTTACTGTTAAAATAAATAATTAGTAGCAGGCTCAGCTTATAAGATTTTATTTTTAAATGGATTCCTCCTTCCCCCACTTTGTATCTGATCTTCTTCAGACCTCCTCCCACATCCTGCCTCCGCATTCCATCAACAGATCAGTAACAGACTATTTCAAATGCAGGAATAAAGTAGCCTCTCCCCAGCCTACGTAAATGACTGCAGAACCTAGGGAACACCATAGCTCTGCATCTGCCCTAAACTTTTCTCTCATTTAAAGTGAGGACCTGCTGTTGAGATGGGATTATGGAAGCCAAGGTGTAAAAAGTGACAGTATCTGTACAGCTTGTGTCTAGGCAACACAACCAGTGATCTCAGCTTCCTTGTGGTTCTCATAGCCTGTGTTATCATCTTTAAAATATCACAAAAATTTGGAGTTTCAGCTTTCAATAACCACATCTCCACTCATTGTAGTCACATGGGCAGTTCTGAGGAGACTAACAGTGCCCTGACAACTTGCAAGCCAGACACAAATAAATTGAAAAGCAGAAATCCTTTTTAATATCATGATTGGTTTCCTTCAGATGTTGAATTATGACTTTTAAGAAGGTTGGATATGTAACTCTGGACTTTTCCTGATAGTAGAAGGATATAATATTTGATATATATAAGAGCATGTATCACAGTATCTGTCTGGAACAGGTAGATGATCAAAATGGTATTTTCTGTTTTGATTCCCCCTTGATCATTTATCAGCAGGTAACCATAACTTCATATAAACTGTGCATGTAAAAACCGTAGTAAAATCTTTACCAAGTAACATACAGAAAAACAATCCTAATACTAATAATATGTGTTCAAAAAACAGCAGTCTGAAATTGTAGTAAATGGAAAATGGGCATGAAATGACAAAACCCTTGAGCTCCATCTGTGTCTGTGGTTTGTGATCAGAAGTTTGCCTCACCAGTTTATCTGTTGTGCATGATGATGCCAACTACTGTAGTTATGAAACGTGCCATGGGCAGTTTCTAAAGAGATGTTTAAAGCAAACAGAAGCGTTTTTAAGCAGTGCCACCCGGAGGTGAAAGAGAGCTTCTCATCCCCAATGACATCAGGGCTCATTTTTTACAGCAGTTACAAAGACATCATAAATGCAGAAGTCTCTTAATGGTCTGAGAGTCCTATAATAGAAATGGTCCTGCAGAGAGGTCACCAGTGGGTGAGGGGAGAAGTGCAATCTGCCCTGAGACATGTTCTATCCTAAATTTAAAGTGCAGTTTCTCATACTTGAGTCCCACAGCTGCACTAAGGGTAGAACCTCACGGTTCATTTTGTTGCCCAGGAAAATAAGTCTCTTTGTTCTGTCAGAGGGCTGTGTGTTTCTTCTGTGCTGTAGGAAAATCAGTATTGAGACCTCTCCTCCTTAAACACACTGTCCCAATGAAGTCACATGAAACAAGCTCCCTGGCTGCCCTAGTGGCCCTTCATGAACACACCCCAGTTTATTGTTGCCTTTTTTGTGCCGGAGCCCTAAAAATGGACAAAGTATTCTAGCTACAAGCTGGACAAACTCTGCCAGGAGTAATCCTCCATCTGCAGTGAGGAACCCCTCGAGGTCCTGCTCCATCTGTTGACACAGGCTGATGTACAGTGTAACACACCTGCCCTAACAAAAGTGAAGTCTCAAAAGTTCTACCTCTCTGTGTATTACAAAAGAAAACTCTGTGTCCAGGACCTATGACGAGGTCCCATCACTGACCACCCCATCAAAGTCTGTGTCCAACAAAAACTCAAAGAAGCAGCAATCTTTGTAATGTCACCTGTGTCAAATAAGACAGTGTGGTGGTGATCTGTTTCTAGAAATATCGCTTGTAACGTCCCTATATGGACTTATCATGTAGAAAGCACATCTTAAAGTAATCTTAAATAAGAAAACAAAATAGAAATAGAACATAATTAAGTGAAAGGAAAAAGGGAAAAAAAGTTCCAAGTTGTCAGAAAACAAATTACTTCTTCCCATTATCTTCACTGTTGATGCAAAGAGGTAAATGTCAACAGAATGCAAAGAAAAAACAGGAATGAATAATAAAGATAATAATAAAATAAAGATAGAATGAAAATATAAAATTTGGTGTTAAGAGAGGAGCTATTTGACAGTCTACTGATGCATCAAGTCAATATACTCTGCCAAGAGACAACTCCTACATAGCCACAGAAGGAACAAGAACTTTTCAGTGCATATTTCTCTTTAATTAGAGGGCATAGTGTGTTCAAACCTCAATTACTGTGCTGGCACGAGGAATTGGGCTCAAAATCTACAAACAGATTTTGCCAATAATAAATGTATATATGTGCAAACACTTGACACAAAGACTTTTTGCCAAACTTCCACTGAAATTCCATTACTCTAGAGAATGTTTCTACTTCAGTAAAACAAATTAGCAAAAATATCCCTTCAGCTATCTTTCTGTGAATTTCTAGTCTAGGCCTTGCAAAAGGTATTCTTAAAGAATGAGTGCCTGCTGCTTCAAATTAGAGTCAACTGATATTAGAAAAATACACTGGCTTTGTATTTATTAATTTCAACTGAAGATATTGTTTTCAAACACAGTTGCACCAGTTTAAAAATTAAAAATTCAAGGATGTACATAAATAAAGTTTCTCATCCCCCTGCTAGACATTAGCCCCAAGTACTTCCCACTTAGCAATTGATATAGAAAACATATTGTTTATACCCTGCATTCTAGTAAATGGTGTATGAAGTTATAACTGTTAGAGAAGATAAAAAATTCAGTGGCACTTTTAACACTTTTCACATTATCTCTTGCAATTGGGATGCAAGTCTCATAGAGCAGCTGTTTTCCCCCAGAAGAAACCTGTGCTTTTTACCAAAAACGTAGTGAACCGCTCTGTGTTTTTCCACATTCCAAAACTGCCAGATGGTTTTGAATTCTTTCCATGTCTTTTTAACAGGGTGTCTCCTGAAAACTACGAGAGGATGGAGCTCAAAAAATACCCAGAAGCAAGTACTGCCAAGCCGTTCAGTGCCGCAGCTTGGATGGCGCCAAGAGGGAGCCCCGGCCCTGAACAGCTTCACCCAGGCCCACGCCCTGCCCAGGCCTCAGCGCCCCATGGCAGCTCCCTGGGCCTGTCAGGCCCTGCCCAGAGAGGGGGAGCAGGGCTGGAATCCATCCCCAGGGAGGTGCCTGATGCCTGGGGCTGCCCTAATCCTGGGCAGGGTGGTGGGACAGGGACTGCCTGGGTTCACTGTGTAGCTCCAGAGGTCAGGGCCTCAGGAAGCCACCTGCCTGTGTCACACCCTGACATTCGGAAGTAACTAAACAGATAACCTGTTCGATCTACTGATAGCTACAACACTGTTTTGCTACTTAAAATCGATGGATGACATAATAGTCTCAGTTGTGCAATTCCTGTAAAAGCCAACGCAGAAGTACACAAGCACAGTGACACTATTGCCTGCCAGACAATACACCTCAAATCTTTGCCACTTTAAGTATTTCAAATGTGAGAAAGATGAAGGCAGAGGAACATGAGAAGGAAGGCTATTTGATTACAATTACAGTTAATATTTACATATACACTGTTAAACTGTGCAGTTGGTTTTTGTTTATTTTAAAAGTTTTCTGGCTCACTTGGCAGTGTGGGCAGCTATACAGGATAGACTGTTTCTACAGTCCTGTAAAAGTACTCTACCAAAAATAAATGTGTTAATTATGCTCCAAAGGTTCTGCTACACCACAATGAAAGTAGAAAGAAGAGAAAAATTAAGACAGGCCCATACAGCACAGACTTCTAGAACAGGGAAGAAAATCTGTTTCTAAAAGAGAATTACACCCAAATCAAAAATACTTAGATTCATTTTCAAGTTGCATAAAACCAGATACGTTTTATACATCTTTAGAACAAAGCCTGTGTCACTAAAAAGTTATATGCAGATTTATATAGGCTTTAAAATTAAAATTAGCATTGCCCCTATGATATGCTGAGTTTCTGTGCTCTAAGTAATAAAGATCCTACATATCACCTTCTTTTTTGAGTAAGTAGTAGGATCAATAGGATGGCATACAAAGTTCCAGTTACAGGCATATGTCCAGCAGCAAAACAAGCATAAGCAGCACAATCCCAAATGTTCCTCTTCTTTCTCCTTATTGACGATATATTGGTGATATAATTAGCAGAATGTACTGGAGTAGCTGAAGAACAGCTAAGAGAGAAGGAAGAATACTGAACTCACATGAATATGCAGTCAAACACTCTGCTGCTCCCTAAATTAGGGCTGTTGTATCCTCTCACATTAAATTTTAAAACAGGTCAAATAGTCTGGAAGACACTAAACTCCGTCAGGGTACTTGACTTGGCACCACAGTGCAACACAGTGCTTAAAACAACACAGAATTCCTCTGTTGATACCACTCTTCAATCTAACCAATGGCAGGAGCATACAGCAGGCACAGAGAATGCATCTGACTTAATTATTGGGAGAACAAGACACTACTATATTACCAGTGTATTAAGAGAGGACATCGTTGTTGTCAGAATAAGTGTTTCTCCTTCATAAATTATTCTTTGCTTCAGAGAAAATATGTAGCTGGAAGAAAAAAAAATGCTGATCTGAATGCTTTCTTCTTCCTCTTTTCCTGAAGTCTCTATCACAGCTATCAATCACACATCCTTAAAGCTTTATGCCAAGGCAAGCAAAGGAAAAAATATGTTCTGACTCTAAAATGTTACCAAGCGATTTCCATGAGTCTGGCACAAGACTAGGTTTATTCATCTAGTAAAGGGCAGAGCTGGGATCCCAGCTCACTACCACTGAAGAGAAACATTTTCTTTAAAACACAGATCATCTTTCATGTTTGTAGATAAGTCCACAGGACTTCCACAAACAAGTATGAGAAAGGCTTTGGGGTTTGCCTGAACAGCATTTCTCACCTCACAGATAAGTTCATCTGTGATAAGTTAAATGAAATGGCTAAGGGTTTCACTACATTTTGTTATTAAAAGAAGAAAAGCATACCTATCACTTCAGTACAGTTATCTGCAATGGTTGCACACTTCTCTGTGTTCACAAACATTATAAACCATGTAACACCTGAATTGCTTCAATCAGATGTACCAAGCATAAAGTTTTCATTCACAAATGCCTTTCATTAGGCCTTAAATTCTCGTCCTTTGCAACAAAACTAGCAGAGGCACTACTCTAATCCCTTGTGAGCCATTCAGCCTTCTCGTGAGCTTGGTCTCACAGCTGTGAGACCCAGGTAACAGAGGGGCTGCCCAGGCACTTCTTGCTCACCTGTAGAAGAATATCATCATATTGTAAACAGAGACTAACAAAGAACTAGCTTTTCAAGCCAAACAGAGTTTAAAATATGCAATAATTCACCTGAAGGAAGAACATTAAGTATCTATCACAGAATTTGCATAATGAATTGTAATAAGTGCTAGGAGTATCTCTCGAGTAGTCTACTCTTAACATGCTTCTTTTCCTATGACACACACAGTCTCAGCATTTTTGCTACCCCGGGATACCAAATTCTAAAGGACCAAAATATTAAATTTTTGGTGAGCAAACAGTAACATAACAGCAATAATAGTTTTATATACGAAACAACCAAAGAGTTAGATCACACTTTGTACAACTAGAAAAAAAAATGAAAAAAACTTACCTCGCAGCCATGACATTCAGTAGGGTAACTCATTCATCTTCCATGTGAATTTCCTCAGGAGTAAGGGCTGCAGACCTTTGACAAAAACAGTCAGGCTTGGTAAACAAGTATATTTATTTGCTTGAGTCATGACAGAATTTCACAACCTACCCTTTCCCACATTCCTACAATTTCAGCCAAGCTCATCAGTCTAACAGAAACACATCATCTTTGTCTCCCCTTTCCTCTAAAAGAGCCTTTCAAAACACTCAACATGTCATTGTTACCCCAAATCCTGTTCTTCTGTAGCATTTGTTCATCCACTTGAAATCAGCGCACCCATCCTCATCTCCCAAATAACTGCACTCTGTCAGATGAAAATAATGTTGCTGTGTCTAATTATTAATTCTAAGCCACCAAGTCATTGAAATACTGGAAGTCATTAAGATCTGAAACCAAAGATCACTTTTAGTATATTCCAGGTACTCAAAAGTCTCTCTATATTATTAAGTCTGTTAAATCCATTAGTTCTTGGTTCTCATCCCAGGTCTCTGCAAAACACCAAGACTTTACCTTATCCATAAAACATCCCTTTTCAATTTTTCCTTTAGTTCATACCAATCACATAAAGACGTTTCATAGTTTCATAGCAAAAAAAAATCACTACAGATCTTATTTAATCTCTTCATAAATTCCTTCACTTTAATGTCTACAATATATATCACAAACTATAGTAACCCTTAGCTACTTCATGCAAATAACTTTCTTCACACAGAAAATTACTTCTTCAAAGCAACAATAAACCCCTTTTTCAGCCTGTATCAGATATCTCTAGGCACATTCTAGAGCATTTCTAAGATCAACTCAACACAACAGTTGGGGTAATATCTACAAGTTCAGAAGCAGTATCTTGTCTGCTCAGTCACACATCAGCCACAGTAAACCCTGTGGCCTTCCTGATGTTCCCTGGACAGAGATATCTCTAATGTTTTCAAATATATTTTCCCCGATAAGAAAATATGATCAACTTTAATGGTACTGTCCCACTGAACTTCAAGAAAGGCTTTCTAAATCTGCCAACTGCAAGTGCTTGGGAGAAGTGTATTCCACGAACTCAGGGAGAGTTATATTCTACCCTGTGATGACACTGTGAATATAGAACAAAACTCAGCAGGCCTTGCACAGCTATTTATAGTCCTGAGATTTACCCTCGTGGCATCTCCTGGGTTCAGCTACTGAATTCAGGTTTCCAAATTTTTGTGCAGAGATTGCCTTTCTTTTAACACTACCATTATATCTCCTTGACTAACACAGTGATTGAAAAACCCCCATATTAATTGCAAACTGTCTATTCAATAGAATCTCCTTGCCCCAATCGCTTAAAACGCCTGTATTCTTTTTAAAATGTTTATATATAACCCGGCTTCTGAGCTATACATACTGCAGCAAGTCTTCCACCTGCTGGACAAAAGGCAGTACTAAGCTCCCTTAACAGGAAACAGATGCAACAAATATCTGAGAGCAACACAATGACAGAAGAAAAAAAAGTTTAAAAGGCAGCATCGAGGTGACCTTGTTCTTGTTTAAGTGCAGTAAGTAAATAAAGGTGAAAATGCAGCCATCCAAATAAAGGGATACAGAGGTCGAGCATCTGTGGCGGAGGAGGAGCTGTTCTACTTTCCCAGTATTCCTCGTTTTACAAACTGTTTCTACAAGGTCTCTTTATTTGTGCTTTTTGAAAGGACCTTCCTTATCTGGAATGAAAATAATATTGGCCTTCTACCTTTTGGGCTGTTCTGGGTTGGTAACTGCCCTAATTAAGCAAGTAGAGAAATTTCCCTCTTTGTGTTCTTTGCCTAGCTCAGGTGGCTGGCTAAATCAGAACATCATGTATTCTGTGATCCTAAACCAGCTGGGCAATTGCCAGATTCCCATGCCCTCGAGCAGATTCAGACTGGATGCCAGGCTAAGCGCTGAAGGCTTTTCACTCCCGGATCCCGCCGGAGGGAGGACTGATCCCGGTGCTCCCGGGGAGAGGAGCGGTGGTGCTGTGCCCGAGGGTGGGGAAGGGAGAGATGCTGCTTCCTGCACATCCTGCATCTCAATAAGACGTGGAAAAGGTTTTCAGCAGCGTGCAGCTCTGTGTCAAATTACAGGGTGTTATCTACTCATTCAAAAAAACAGGAACATGGTCTTAACTAAGATTCACTTCGATTTTTCAAAGCTCAATTACCTTTTTTATTATGTAGCTTGCTTTGACACCCCCAGCAGCATGTTTCCCTGAGGTGCTGCCTAAGCCTCGAGCCAATCAAGGATGCAAAAGGAGAGGCTGCAAGTCTCCTTTGGTGTTATCCACTCTCCTCTGAAAGGCACACATCATCAGGATGGGGTTGTGAAATTGCAACCAAAGTCAGGAAAGGATGGCTTACAGAGTCTTGTGAGAGCATTCAGAAATCTTAAATGGGATTAGCAGACATTATGAATAATGAAAGCTGAGCTTTATCATTTCTAGATCTTGATAACAAAACTTTTTTTTTCTTTTTTGGCATAGAAAATTATACTCATTACACAGCCCTTAATGGTCACAAGCAAAAAATGGTCTGTGTTTCAAAATTAATCTTCAGAAATTAAAGATCAAAAAAAGGTGCAGATGAAGCAAGTAGGAGACGTCATATTTTATGTTGCAAAAGGCACCACAAAAGAGTCCTCCCCATATATGTGTACAAATGTGCACACAAATGCATATAGAGATTTGTATCTGTATCAGCTATCTTAAAGGGTCAGTGTCACAAAGTTAAACATAGTTTAGAGGTAATAGTTGCAAGAAAATGGGGTTTTTTTTAATGCATTATAATTTCTAAGTGGCAAAGTTCCTTAAGAAGCTATAATCTTGAGAGACAAATCATTTCGAAAGTAAATAAAATTACATAGAAGGAAACTAATTACAATCATAAAAAATTTATTAAAACCATAAAAGAATCATAAAGGAAGTGTGATGAGAAAAGATTAAGAATTATTTTTACATAAACCAAGAATAAAGACAATGTAATGGTGTTATCATAAATTTTCTGTGATAATTTGGACACAGAAGAAATGTACAGTGAATACTTCACTAACCTGTTTTATGCATGGTAAGTCAGGTGCAGTCATACCATAATTAATACAATTATGAAATTCTATTTTTTCCAGAAATATTTAAGGAGGCTACTAAATAAAGCTTTAAAGTTGGATATTATTTGTTCAACAGATTGTGATCATGTGTTAGGAAAGCAAGTGGCAGAGGAATGCTTCACAATATTCAGGTCATAGGATGCCTCAGAATACTCAGAACACTTAAAGAAAGCCAATCGGTGTCATTAATACCAAATACAACTGAGATATCTTCAGTGCTATAGGACCTGCCAACCTTTAAAAAATCCTGGATTAAAAAAAACAGTGCCAGCAGCAGCACTAAGTCAATAAGAAAGCCAAGAACAGTAATAACATGCTAATTTATGTGTGTTTACATTAGATCATGGGAACTGGTTTGAAAGATTTTTTGATGTCATTACAAGCTCAGCTGATAGTAACAAATAGTGTCAGTGCAGCATGTTCAGATCACCAAATTACAGCACTTTCATACTTGCTCCACCCATGTTCTCATCACTCTTACGGTGATGGCAGCCAAAGGCCAGGCTGGCTGTATAATTCCCATCCAAAAGCACTGGCATGTGCTTACAGGCAGGGTAGGCTCAGCACTGGACTAACATAACCACAAGGTATCAGAACATAAACCATTTGCAATGGGAGTCCACAGGATCGGTTCTTATCACCTCCAACTTAACGCTTCTGGAAGAAATAAGTCACTAGAGAAGACATGAAGACTGGGAAAAGGCAAATAACAGAAAGGGTAGAGTTCTCTGACACAGAGCAATCAAGATCACATGGTAACATGGACACAAGCAACCACAACTCCTTTTAAGATAAGCAAATGAAAGTCATGCATAGGAACAAAGGCAATGACTTCTGCTCTGGTGATCAGAAACACTGAAAAGAGTCATCAAACTAACATGGAGTTTTAGTGAATCCTCTGCCCAGAGGGGCTGCTGTGATTATGAGATGTTTAACATGAGGAATTATGAAGCAGGAGCAGAAAATAGGAGCACAGTAGTTCCTTTGTGTCTGGCAGTGTTGCATCTTTTTTTTTTTAAGCATAACCTGTTTTCAAGCTAATATGTTAAAAAGAACATTGATCAACTACAATTACATCAAAAATGTGATGATTCAGAGGTTTGATGGTGCAGGACTCAGAGACTCAATCTTTTCACCTTAACAGAGACAAGCTGAAGCAATGATTTGATCATGTTCTTTAAGAACCTGGATGGAGAATGGTGGCACTGCAACATTTTTCAAGCTAGCAACAAAGATACAGTAAGACCCAAAGGCTGAAAGTTGAAGCCAAATATTCAGAAGAGATAGAAGATAAATACTAATGATGATAGTATTTATCTGTTGGTTAAACCATTTTTTCCCAATATTGAAGAATAAATATCTAAGACTCTAAGATTATCCTGAATATTGAATATTGAAGTAATATGTATTTTTTTTAATTGATGCACTTACAGAATACATTGTATCATGTATTAATTATATATTACTGTAATTTTCACTACAGTACACTGTTTTAAAATGACATAGATAAACAGTATCAGACTGTATTAGATCTAATTATGAATTACATAACATCTATTTATTAACATCTATTACATACAGCTATTTATTAAAATAGATAAATGGTAATAATATTGTAAAAATAAATATATTCAAGATGCAAATGCCTAGATAAGCTGTATGTCAAGGTACAGTTCACCAAAGACTATTATCAATGTAAGACGATTCTTTTTGCATAGACTTCCAAAAAACCCATCCTCAACTATAGATGAGATCTGAAAAATAATATTTCCATGGGATAAATTTTAACAATGAAAGAGAAAAAAGAGTTCTTAGAATAAAATTCTTGGAAAAGTTTAGACAAAGGTTTTGCAGTATGATTCTGGGGGGGAAAAACATACTAGGAAGATAACTAGTGTAAGCAAATAAACATCCTGATTTACACACCTTAGGTATCTAAAACTCTCAGTATTTCATTTGCAGAAAGAAAATTAAATATCTAATATACTTTCATATCTCTTCATATATGAACATGTGTTCATTGAATACACTAAAATGCTATTTACTGGCAATGATTTGCACCACTTTGTAAATCCTAAATTAAAGCCAAAACAAAAAAGGTTAAAATTAAAATATCATTCCTGTCCTCAAAGATCAATTGTTTGGCCTTTTTTAAACTTCCTGTTTTGCTATATAGGAACTCTTCTTTATCACACTCGATTCACAGAACATGCTATTATTGTTTTCTTTAGTTTACTCCCCATCAGCAAAAAAACTGCTGCACCTGAACAAGACTCTAAACCACTTTTCCATGCATGTTTTCTCACAGAATTAACTGACATCAGTAGATTGTTTGCTTTTAACCCTGACATCCCCCCTCCAACCTATTTTTGAAACAAATTTTATTTTAGGATGTCCTGACTCTGATACTAAATTGGAAACCCTGGTGTGAATTTTATAGAATACTATTTCCTTTTATAGAGGATGTTCACAGCTAATCTGTCATCTAAAGGGCAGACAGAGGCCAGGAGGTTAGGAAACCAAGACAGGTGGCCCAGCAGCAGCCTGAAATCGAAACATTTTTGGCATTTTGTGCTTAATTATATTGCAAGGAATCTGAGTGTTTTCTCACTGTACCACATTTTATTAACACTAAGAAACCTCAGCTCTGTAACAGAATAGGCAAACACTGAGCAGAAGAACTTCCTTGCAGAACAGTTCTTCCACCCAAGTAAAGATGGACAGCAAATTGCCTGTTTCCCACAGATCTTTTCCCAAGAAGTTACGTCAGGAAATGAAGAATCTGGGTTTGTTCAGGCTTCCCCTCAACTCTGCAAACACACACTTGTGTTTCTATGTTTACGACATGCTTTTTAAAAAACATATTTACCTAGTCAGCAAGTGATGACAATCCCCCACCATTCTATTATTATTAACAATGTAATTGAATGAAATTATTGTTCAATACCACTTTTCAATCGCTAAAAATTACTAGTTTTGTACTTGTCATCTAACCCAGTGTAAATACATGGCATGGATACGTTGTCACACAAGCAGCCACAAATTGAAGGTCTTTGACTCCTCCCTTTTGGTAGCCCATCAGCAATCTCCAGGAGGCACATGTAGTGTGTTTGTCCACAGATCTTACATCCTGGTAAGACCAAGTGATTCTGCAGACAAAGCATAGTTTGTCATTGTTCAGGGAGGACAGGCTGGAGATACAGGACCTGAGTCTGTAGAAGCGATCTTGCAACTAGGACAGCAGCAGAGGAAAATGGGTTACATTGGGTCACATGGGGCTACTGTGCCAAGACTGTACTTAACTCCATGGGCTAGTGCATTCATGCTGTAATCAGGAAATGGAATTTCCACTGTGCTCCACATGTGCAATGTAGGTACACCCAAATTATGCAGTAAAATTCTTCTCTTGCTCCCCAAAAAATATGTGGAGCAGCAGCAAGTTCTACTTTGGACTTAGGATGCTACAGTAGCTATTCAGTTCAATATGTACAAATCTACATCACCCAAACACCATCTCAATTAGAAGGCAAGGTTTCCCCACAACCAATGCAAACAGTATGGTGATGCCTTAAATGGCTACTTAGTGACTAGACAGGAATAAAGGAGGTACTTATTTGAAAGGCACACTTTGGGCTCCAGAGGGTCCTGCCTCAGTGGATCCCAAAATGGATGACAGGTCACGAGTTCTTCACACTTTGATATCATCATAAATTCACCAACCAATGATGGAATTTCCCCAAGCTTTCCCCCCTCTCCCCAAGACAATGGTTTACAGTTTTTGGGCCTAGGATGGTCTGGGTGTCCTTGGAGAGCAAGCTAGAGAGGCTTTGTTATGTCTGTCTTAGCATGAGAGAACAGCACTTAACAAGCTACAGGAAACTTCAGAGTTACACTAGCAGTATAGGATTTGAAAAATATAAAATTAAAATCTAAGGCATCAATGGAACACCCAAATATGCTCCAACAGCACATTTCCTTCCACATCTCTTTCACATCAGCCTTCCAGTATGTTGAGAGTTTTTATTTGGGCACACAATCTTACTTTGAAGGCATCAGTAAGTCTTGAGAAAAATTCCTCCTGAAGGCAGAGCTTTGCAGAAAAGCAGCAGGTTCAAACTTGCTTAGCAACAGTGCTGAACTCAAATGCAGAGATCCTGCTAAAGATACAATCCAGACTAGTTAACTTAGTGAAAAAGTTTCCTATTTTGAACACAAGTAACACTGTTTTATACTGTTATCATGTTAAAGACAGACACCAATCTAGTATTTGGGGAAGGGGCTTGCAAAACATAGAAAGAAAATATAAATGTCTGTGTTTATGTGTATGTCTGCAAATGGGATGGAAGTAATTGTGTTAGTAAAAATAATTGCCAGGACACAAAATAACTGTTCATCTGTATTAAATTGTTTCCATTTATTATCTACCACATATAAACTATTTTACTAAAAAGGATACACACTGCAGACAGAGGACAGAAAAGTAAGATAGGATGTACCTTTTGAGGAAATTCCTGACTTTCTGTTCCTGACAATTTCTCTGTCTTCCCAGACACATAAGATAAACATAGCTAGACTGACTTTAGCATTTTATGGTTTATAGCCCTCAGTCCCAAAAATCTGTCAAAACCTGTATGCACTGAGACAAGATATAAGAATGAAACAAAAAAAAAAGGTTTTCCCCTCTGCATTTTTCTACACTATCTCAGCTGTGAACAGTTTCTCACAGAAGTGTATTTTATTTGTAGAAGTATTGTTTCTAATTTGGACTTCTGCAAGTAACACCAAATGAAATAATTTTTGTATCTATCAACAAATGCTGCAGCTTTCTGAAAAGGTATCTTCTTAATGGTTTTTCAGCACTTCTGATTTTAACTTGGGAGGTCTTTGAATACAAGAATAGGATGTCAGACAAAGGGAAGACAAATTTTATAAACTTAAGAACCATGATACTTGATCCATAAATGCCAAACTAATAGGCTTCTTGATCGTCTCTCCTCCCAGTGGCCCAATACTCATTTTCTGCACAAAATTTGCCATCTCTTTTTTAAGGTAGAAGTGACAATTCTACTAATTAAAAGGCTCTTCAGTGAACATTGATTTTTTTATTTGCTGAATTCAGGGCATGCCATCTTATGTTATCTTGAAACATGTTTTTACACCAGTTAAATATAATTTGTCAGCAATTACTCTTATTTTGGTTTAGCATGTCCTTTGTTAATTAGAGCAGTCCCCTAATGCAATCTTGCCAAGTATTTTAGCTCAAGAGTTTGCAAGCCCCTAAGCTATCATCAATTTCACAAGTTTCTTAATTTACACCTGCTGAGATAGTATCAGCAGACTTGGGTTTGTTTAAATGAAAATTTCTGTTTGGATTACAGATAGAGGCTGCCTGCCCATGGGCACACACGTTGGAATAAACAGCCACCATAGGTGGCCACTCTCCAAGTGAAAAACATTACAGAAAGTTGGCTGTACAGATAAAAGAAAATAAATGAAGGTATACTGCAAGACAAGCATTTGCATTTACTGTATTTCAAACAATACAACACTGATTTTGTTAAATTCAGTGTTACACTTCCATCAGCGTTATAAAGGTCTTTAAAGACAAGGTACTGCAGTGATGTGTGCATATGAGAGAACACTTACACACAGACCAAAGCTTTCAAAACTGACTAGCAGTTGTTAGTCTATTTGTATCAATTTAATGTCTTATTTTCAAGAGTCCAAGTGTTCAGTTTTTGAGAAACGCAAATCAAACAAAACAATTTCCACATATATATGGCATAAATGCATGTTAGAGTATTTTAAAATTAACAGGAATTTTATTTTCAGGTTTGTTACTAATAATCCTTACCTGTAAAGTTGATTTTCTGTGAATCTTTTTACTGAGAAGAAGCAAGAACTGTTATTCATTAATTATTAAAAAAAAAAAAAAAATTGGCATTACCAGAAAATACTTTACAGTATTATAATATTTATAGTATTATAGTATTTATAGTATATAGTATTTCCAGAAAATACTTTAATTAATTATTTAAAAAAAAAACCAAAAAAACAAACCAAAAAAAAAAAACCAAACAAAAAAATCAGAATATATCTTTGTTTTGTAAATGAAAGAACCAGTCAAGTATTATAAAGTCAAATTTCCAACTAAAAAAATCTGCATTAAGTAAAACTTTACATAATATTATCACCTTTTCTGCAAATGCATTTATGATAAAAACAACTAATTTAATTCAGTCTAAAATGTTTGGATTAATCTAAAGAAATCTTTCTCCTAATTTATATTGCCTGAAGACTTAAATAGTTCATAATGACTGGCTATGTTAGATACTTGTTTATATAGCTGGAGGGGTTTTTTTCCTAATATGATTCAACTACCATGTTTGATTTAGAGATTTGCTACCCACTAGCAATGCATTTAAATAAATTTGGCAACTAGGAGCATAACATGATAACCTGGCCATGTAAAAGGTTAAAGTCAACAATTACAAAGCTTTTAGTTGTGAAAACAACCAGTAAATCTTGAGGCAAACCAAAAACATTTTCTACTATTTTCTCACCAATTAAGGGAGATCCTCTTTCCTAGTCTGAGGTGCATGTAGGTTATCAGGTGTGTGTGTGCTTTTAGGATTAGTCATGTTCATGGCAATACAATTAGTCTGAGGAACTGGGAAGGTTTACACAGTCCAAGTCCAGCTTTTCCATGCTCCATCTCTCATGTCACAAAATACTACACAGCCATTTCATTTCCACTTGATTGCTGCCTGAACATTCAACTACAGCAATAATTATGAATCTTAGCTGGAGTATATCCAACAAGGTCATTGTCTCTGGCTCTAATAGATACTAAATTAAATTACTTACCATAAGTCATCTCTGTTTCTCAATCTCTTCAGGAGGCATAACTGTAGAAATATTCACAGATACATGGGGATTGAGTCAAGAAAATTATCAACAGGCTTTATAAGCAGTGGAAAACAGTTCTAGGGCTATGATATTTTTCCTTTCAATTACTATATTTTTCTAAAAAGAACTGCTACAGCACTGATCTTGTACTCAGCACTGCTGTGGCCACACCTCAAATGTTGTGTTCAGTTTTGGGCCCCTCACTACAGCAAAGACATTGAGGTGCTGGAACATATCCAAGGAAGTGTAACAGAGCTGGTGGAGGGCCTGGAGCATGAGTCTCATGAGGAGCAGCTGATGGAGCTGGAGTTGTTTAGTCTGGAGAAAAGGAGGCTCAGGTGGGACCTTACCACTCTTTACAACCACCTGAAAGGAGATTGTAGAGAGGTGAGGTTCATTCTCTTCTCCCAGGTAGCAAGCGACAGAACAAATGAGAGGAAATGGCCTCAAGTTGTGCCAGGGGAGGTTCAGGGTTGTCAAGCATTGGAACAGGCTGCCCAGGGAAGTGGTGGATTCACCATCCCTGGAGGTATTTAAAAGACATGCAGATGTGGCACTCAGGGACATCGTTTATTGGTGGACTTGGCAGTGCTGGGTTAGCAGTTGGACTCGATAAAAAAAGTCTTTTCCAACCCAAACTTTTCTATGATTCTAAAGATATGCCCTTCTCTGTTCAACAGCTAGAACTTTGCTATTAAAGAACTCTCTATAGGAGGGCTCAAACAGAGGTATAAAGTACTTTATTTAATAGGCACTAAATTGTGAAAAACAGTTATCCAAGAAGTTTTCCAAGTAAGATGCTGTGGGGAAAAAAATGAAAGGTGATAATTTTTTATATTTTTATGCACAAATATACACAATTCTTTCCACTGTAATGCATGCAGAAAACTGTACTCTTGTGATATTTACTTTTGTTCTCTATATACTTCCAAAAATCATAACTTCTCTTAAATAGTAATGAACTGGGTATTATTCTTCCTTTACTCAAACCTCTGACTTTCATCAGTCAGCTTTTTCCAGTCATTTGTTATGGGTAGTCTCTTAATTGCAATCTTTCTGCATTGGGGAGCATCTCTATTGGGGAGTATTAGAAAATTATACAATGTCTAGTTTGGGGCTCTTTTCTGGTTGTCCTCTGCCATTATGCAAATGATAATCTTAAAAAAATGTGATGTTATCAAAGTAAAAATATAAAATTCAAGCCAATTTTGTTCTGAAAATTTCCCACTTACCCTATGAGATTAAATACAAATTCAGAATCTGATCTTTACTTTAGAAGAATTTTCACTTTAAGTTTGCTGAAACAGCCATGCAGTAAATGACTTTAACTTTCTGACCACACATTACAGAGATTAGTGAGGTCAGGTATACTCTGAGGACAAGATGAGGCCCTACATGATGACTCTTCATGTTAATGAAAATATTAATATAAAAATATTCATGCAAATTATAAAATGGAGTCATACAGTGCATATATTGCAGGAACTGATGATGGATATTCAGCAGCATGTGGTGCTCCCCGTGAAATTTCACTATGTGAAATATTTAATAAACTAATTTCTGTAAAATTACATATCATCTCATGAACAACACATTATATTCCCTACCACTGCCAAGAGTAGGTGCCTGCTCCTGTACGAGTGCTCTCAAGATGGGGAAGGAAGAGTGAGATTACTGATGGTGAAATCTGAGGGGGCTGAGTAGCTGGGATTAATTTAGAGGAGCAAGATAAAGGGAGGTGGTGGAGTCATTTACAGTACTGGTGGGTGAGAGGAATGCCCTAAGGAGCCAGCAGGTAGGAATTCCCTGTGGTATTTAGTGGTACCTGGTTCAGTTCTTTTGCCTGCAGTCTGTTGCACACCATTCCCTCACTGCTGAGATCTAGCTCAAGAAACAAGGGAGCAGCCTTACTGTCATTCGCTGTTAACACATTTGAAGAACTTCATGTTGTTTTGTTGATTAAGCAAACCACCAAAATTAATGTAATGACAATCTCTGAAACATTATTTGATCACACCACATTTTTACATTGTGAAAGCAATTGCTTAAATCTAGAACAATTCCATTGGCATTGAAAACACTAATGGTATTTTATTCATGTTGGGGAGGAAATAAGTTTAGATGAATAACTTTGCCTTGTGACCAGAGAGAAGAAATAATCACCATCTTTTCATTTGTGAGCAAAAACTGAGCCTTCACTCTCTACTCAGAAATGATGTTTTCAAAGCTCTGCCCCCACCCTTAGGTTATCTCTTTCTTCAAGTGTGGTGTGCAAACATAGATGCAGTGCTCACCTGAAGTCTCTTATAGTGAAATAATTAACTCCTGGGTGTCACACATGTTCATCTTCATGCTTGCCAAGATGACCTCTGATTTTTTTTTTCCCACAGCAACTTTGTTGACTCAGATCATTAGGAATGTGATGAAAAAAGAGATTAAGGTAATGTATTTTATTTTACACTGCAGGGGACTGGGAACGTAACTGCAGTCAGTTATTATGTCTCAGATGGGGTACAGTAATTCCCCACCAAGAAACAGCAACTATTCAAACTCTTCCAACTGAACTATTCATAACTCACAGTATTCTGCTGAATAAATGGCTTGATTCGCATGCAACTGTTGCCTTAGGATTCTCCGCTTTCTCTTTGTAGCAATATTCACAAAGTCAGTTATTATCTTATTTATATTTGTGCATTTATTATTTGCGCTTTCCTTAATTTAAGTTCTTTTTGCTGACATCAAGCTATTTCTCCAAATTACCAGGATAATTTTAGCTTCTAATTTTATCATTTATAATGTTTTCAGCCCTACCCAGGCTGGCAAAATCCAGAAATTTTGTTAAGTATTATCTGTAGTCTCTGCTTCTGACTCTTTATTAAATGCAAAAAGTAAAATTTGCCTGTATAATGATTCCATCTGATAGAACTATAGCTAAAGGCACTGATAACTGTTCTTAGCTGTGATTTTATCTGGTCCATGTCTCTCCCATTTAGGAGAAAGTAACATATAACAACACTAAAACTTCTAATATGATCAAGTTACATATACTGTTTCTCCCTTAAACACTTAACCACTTACTCTGCTAATACAGAAAATCATGTTGGATGCATAAAACTTGTTCTTGAAAAATCTGTGGTTTTGTTTAGTTTCTCTGTCTTCTCACTACTTGTAATGTTAATTGTTTGGCTTAATATCTTTGTGATTATCGGCATTAGGCCAATGGATTTGCAAATGTCAGGCTTTCCTTAAAGAAAATACTATGTCCTTTTTTTATCCTAGGGAATCTTCTTCAGGGTTGTGAAAGAGAGTGTCATGACTATTCTTACTAAGTTACCTCAGAGTTTTAGATTTTCCACCATCAGTTTCCACCAGTGTCAACATACTTTTTTTTTTTAGAAAAATGGAGATTGAATAACTGTCACTTTTGAAAATTTTAACTACAGCTAGAAGTACAAAACTACTGATTTAAAGGCCTAATACAGACAAATCTAATTGCCTAGTTACCTTCCCACTTGGATGCTTTTTCTCCTCACTTCTTGACTACTGTTATTTTTTCCATTAGGTGTCCTTCCTCAGTGCTTTGTACTTAAGATGCTATAAATACAATGCAATGCTTCAGAGGATTGTCTCCATGCTCCTGCTGTAAGAGGAGGAAAAACTTGTTTGACAAATGAGACTTCCAAGCTGAGACACTCATGGTTAAAACTGACACTGTTTGCCTTCCTGTCATCAAGGATAACAGAGGCAAACTTTGGAAATCAGTTAGTTTCTCTTGCTTTAAAGTAAGTCACGAGAACTCATAAAGGTTACAGATACTGGAAAATATCTGTAATTCCTGGATGTTACTGTAGTTCTAATTTAGGAAGTATGAAGAGTTGAGTTAATGTGGTTTGTTTATATGGGACGTCACAACACTGTTATTGTTATTCATCACTTGGCACAAAGGGGAACTTGGAGCATTTCCAGGCAATCTACAAACTGGAGTAATTTCACAAAACACTTGAGACAGCTGAAGAGGCAACATCAGAAATGGAGTTTTATCTAGCTCAGACACCGGGATTCACTCTCAAATTTTAACTTAGCAACACTTCATATCAGTGATAAATTTAGCTCCAAAAGGAGCTACTTATGCTGCAGGAGCAATTGCATACTCCAGCCAGGATGCTCATCCACAAGGATGCAGGCCTTCAACATGTCCTCTGTGATGTCTGCCAGCCTTGTGTTATTGTCCTCAATACCCCTAGGACATCTAAGATTGTGTCAGGCCCTCAAGTTTAGAGAAGTATAGCATTATCCGGAAGGTATTTGGGTCACAAAATCCACTGATTAAAAACATATTATAAACCTTGAGAGGCTGCAGATGAGAACATAGAACACAAGAATGATTATTAACTTTTCCAAAACTCAGGAATATGTTGTGATCTTATTGCTGATGTAAATTCAACAACAAAGATGATCTTACTGTCAACTAGCTATAAAATGTTTTAAATATCTGCTCCTCGTTTTGAGATTTAGTTATTTTATCCACAGCAGAGGTAAGGATTCTCTAAACCATGAAAAAAACTTAATAGTCTGAAAAAACATCTGAAAAAATTAGTACATACTGCAATACATACTCACCTATGAAGACCATTTGATAAGATTTTCTCTATAGGAATACAATTCTACATGATATAGGAGATCGCAGAAAAAGTCTGTTCGCAGAAAAAGTCTGTTGGATTTTCTTTCAGATCTCCAACCTCAATAAAATATAAAAACCTTCATATTGAAAGAAAAATATCCAGAATATTAAAAAGGTCCCCTAATAACATTGTGAAATGTATATATTATGGTTGCATAATCCACAGAATGTTTCAGACCCTAACCCACAAAGGAGTGTTGTAATGGCAGCACTGCTGTTACAGACAAGAGTGGTAAACCTGTCACAGCTGCAAACAAAAATGAAAGGGGAGTGTCTTGTCACCACCAAACTCAACCAGCAATGTGTTCTGGAGGTTCTGAATGGAAAAGTGACCAACACAGGAAACACAGCAGTGAAGAAAACCAATCTTTCCCTGAGGAAGGGGAGACTTCAGTTTCCAGGTTGCAGATGTGGGGAATAGCGTAGGTTACACTGCAGAAGAAATCACATGGATTTCTAATATTTCAATTCAAGGAAAATTCTAATCTTATGTGCACTTCCAGCCACACTTGCCCTTAGCAAACCATAAGTACAAGCAACTCATATTTCTCCTACGTAAAATGAATTCTTAGCAGTGTAAAATGAAAAGCCATGGTGTTACATAAATACAAACTAAAGTACAATAAACGGATGGATTGTGGATGACGAAAAGCAGTTAACTCTCCTGCTGAAGCTGAGGATTTGTGTAGTTATTTCTGCAATACTGCAGTCATGTGTGCACAGCAAATTACATGAAGGCCATTTGGGAACAGTGAAATGAAAAATCTTGCCCAAGGATGTGTGTTGTAGCCAGGGACTGTTAGACAAATAGAGGAAATAGCACAATTATGTCAAGGTTGTCAGGCAACAGGACAAGCCTGAACATGTTATGTTGTGTTGCTGCTGTGGGTGGCTTCTCAACAGCAATAAGTTCTTATTGACTGAATTATTCACAGATCGTATATTTTGATAGCAATTAGTAGTCACTCTAAATTACTTCATGTATTCCAGGTCAACCTAGAGTCCTCATCCTGACTGGCAGAAGCATTAAGGCTGCTAGGGACATAAGAGCATTCATTTCTAACTTACCCCTAAAAGGTTTCAGGTATCTATCATACCAATTTTTTTTCATTCTGCTAAAACTAAATAATTATCTATAAAAACAGGCAAGCAATTTTCCCTCTGCTCCTAAACATAGACTACATAAAACATGCTGCAATTTTTTTCATAAAGAAATCTAACAAATTATAATCTTAATTATAAAATCTAATCTAAATAATAACCTTCTTTTATACAAATTAAGATTATGCTACTACAAGTTGTTGTCAAGTGCTTTTTATACCTTCTCAGCTATCTAGTGGTCATGTTCCCCGGTGAGTCTTCCCCTGAAGGCAGGCAGTGTGGCTGGTTCTTTGCATCAACCTACCTACCTTCTCAGCATGAAGCTTCCCGAGGGAAAGGAGGTATTCAGGTATTCATTGTGCATCTTTGAATTTTTTTTTTTTTATGAAAAAATTGAATAGACAATTGTCAATTCCACTCCACATGTTAAAAATGAGCAAAGTGTGAAGCCAAATTAGTAACAGCAATTTTCACTCTAGAAAAGTTGTAAGGCACTGCCATGTTGCTGTTCTGGTACTCTAACCAGAGAGTTCCATGAACACCACTGTTAGAGCAAAACTGGACAAAAGCCAAAAAAATAGTAATTTAATTTGGATCAGTGTTACTGCTTTTGTCACCTTGGAAGATGGTAGAATAAAACCCTCATTATTGTCAGTCAGGGTAAATCCCTGACACAGGATTTTCAAATCAACTGTTTTCTTCTTCTAGAAGCAGTGCTCTGAGTTTTATTTCATTGAAGAAAATTTTTATTTAGCTCTTTTTCTTGACATCTTGTGAAGGTTCTTGAATTTGTAAGAAAGCATTTCACTGAGTGACAGGGTCTTTTGGGAAAATGTTTGTCCTGAGACTGAATTCACCTGGATGAGGTTTTTTGTAAATTTTGAAAGACAAAGCCTAGTTTTCTGCCTCTCCCAACTAGAACAGCCTGTAAATAACCACAGAACAGACTTTACTGAACAGACAAGTGATTACCTAAGCTTACTTACAGAAATACACACACCCTTGAGTACAATAAACCCATCTGGATCCAGGTAGCTATCCCCCACATTAATGATACAGAGTATAAGTGATGCTTCACTTGCTGGGGAGTTAGTAAAGCAGGATTGAAGCACTGTAACTGGAAACCAGACTCATGAATGAAACACACCTGTCTCTCTAAGATTCCTTTCAGGACGCTACAAACTGATTGAAGGAGATGATGAGCTCTTACAGTCATTTCAATATGCAGCAACAAAATAACAGCCTTGTTATTTTTCACATCTCCTGTGGGGATTTCCAGACTACATGTAACTATGTAAAATCCAGTGGGTTATTTATTACCTGAGACATTACTCTGTCCTATTCAGGAACAGCAAAATAGATCTTTTCATTTTTGGGGGGCTTTGTTTTTGGTTTTTTGGGGTTTTTTTGCCTCAGGTTTGACCTTCTCTAATATTCTGCTCTGCAAAAATAATCATAGTGAAAAAACTTAGGTAATTCTATCTGAGAACTGAAGTAACAGCACTTGTATCTCGACAAATTCTAGCAAGTTTTCCATGCATTAAATAGCGCACTACAGGTTTAACCTGTAACTCCAAATCAGTGGTGAATTAAGTCCATTCTTCTTCAAGGAAACCCAGGACACTGTGATTCAAGGTTCTTGTATCAATACTAGTGAGTGTTTTTGCAGTATTACACTTTCAGTCATCATACCCAATTCAAGGGTAGGAGAAATTCATACATATTGCAGTCTTCTGGTGGCAAATCTGCTTCACTGTGCTCAGGGAAGCCAGTTTTCACCACTGATTTTACACAGAAAAAATTATCGTAGGTTGACATATAGAGGATGCATGTAAATCAAAGAAGCACATGCAGTCTAACTCACAGTAACTTGTAGGAGTGGTATTTCATTAAAATAATGAAAGCATAAAAGAAAAAAATCAAGACTACATAACTTGACTCTGTCTTAGCTATTCCCAGTAATACCTGTGCATTTGAAACCAGAGTTTGTATGGTATGAAACCACTCACATCTATGAATTCAAATATTGGTTCACCTTTCCAGTTAATTTGAACACAACCTTTACCCAGAAAAACATTCTAAAACTCTTTATCTTTGTTCAACAGGGGACAAATTTTTGTTTTAAACAGGAAGTGTGCAGGATAAATTTTGTTTCTAAATGGCAATAACAAGAAGCTTTAAAGTAAATCAGACACCATAAAGTAACTCCACAATGCCTTGGAAAGAACCCAAGACTTGCTGGTACCTAAATATATTCTCAGTGGGTAAATGGAGAGGCCACCCTCACTGTGAACAATAACTATATTCCCCTGATAACTCTGTGGAATACTCCATGAAATGAGTTCTCTCTGATAAGGAAAAGGATGGAAATTTACTTTTTCTGAACTGTTGTTTATTAAAATGCAGAAGATGCTGGTATCCTTCTTTAAACAAGGTAAAAAATTATTTTGATGAACTTTGTTTCTAAAACCTTACTTCAGCATTTTTCAATGTCAGGTACCTGGAATTAATTTGTACCACAATATACCTATGATATAAAAAGGAATTATTGAGTAAGGAGAGAACACAGCCATAAGAGCCTCAGTATCTCAAATACTTTTACTTTGCTTGTTACTGCTCCACTATAGGTGAAAAACATTCCTAAAACAAATGTACTGAAAGAGTCTGAGAACAGCTGGAAACAAACTTGTAATTTATTTAATTATTAAATTTCTGGAGACTGCATCAAGTCTCAGATATTCACTGATATTTCAAATGGCGTGTCCACATCTGCCTCAAAGTGTTCTGTATTTTTCCTCATGCTCTTCATTTTGAGATTTTTTTTACTGAAGGACTCATGACGTCATGAGTAGTTCTTCAGTTTTAAAAGGCATCAGGTGACATATACCATGACCTTTGGGTGTTTCAGATTTCTTTGCCTTTCTTTACCTTCTTTCAGTCTCTTTTTTCTTTCAAAAGTTCAAAACTTATTTATATATTTTAAGAGCTGTGGCAATTTCAATTTGTAGAGATACGCAAGTTATATTCATGTTTGAATTAAATCTAAGAGAGACACCTTAGAACTACATTTAATCTCAAACTATACAAAATTCAGCATACTCCCTGTACATTAAGACACCTCATGAGAAATCTCTTGTCTCCACATGACCACGTGCCCGTTTAATTAAATACATTTTTAAATCATTGGGGGTAAGAAAAAGTGCTTAATTTTAATTTACCTAATTTAATTAGCCATTATTTTGGACTATGCTGCCATAGTTACATTTTTTCTGCTCCACTAACTATCCCAGTCTTCTCCATTTTACACTGCAATCTATAACACAAAATTTAAAATCTATGTATCAATTTATATTAATGTAGTAATCACCGCATATACGGCCATAAATGTAATGGTTGCTAAAATATTTGATATATTCCTCTTCTAAGTCCATATTCACTAAAGAAATAGAGGAATTTTAATAAACCAATTAATATCTGCAAAGGGAACATTGCTTTCACTATATTAATTTGGAAAACTAATCAAAGCAATGTAGTCTTTGCAGAACAGCTCTAAGGAACTGAAGAAAAATAATATTTTATATTAATACGGTTAAAATACCTAAGAGCCTCCACACCCTGATTTCCAGCTTACCAGACTGGTGGCCTTGGAGATATGATGACCCTTAATTTATCATGACAGAAGAAAACAGCCCCTTTAAGAGTTCCAGAAACTGTTCTGATAACCTGATTGGGTTATCTGGTTATCTCTGATCCACCAGAGATTAACATGGGTGCCATTTATCAGCCCATAAACTCCTCATGCTGCAGCTCCAGGAAAACAAGAGTGGATCAGAGTGAGGAATTCTTCAGCCTGCACCGCCCTCAATTCCACATCAGCATCAAACCAGGAGCTGCACAGACAAGCCCCAGCCACGCAGGGAGCCGCACAAAGCCAGGCACCCACTGCACACGAGGGAAGCTGCCAACCACGTTTCACAAAACTGAGAAAGTGCTCAGTGTGGCCCCAGAATATAGGACAAATTTGAACATTCCTGTACAGGATTTTCTGAAAAATACTTGGTTTATGCTTGAACCAATACATCAGTTAAAAAAAAATTCCAACTCCTTATTTAGTGCTCAAATGCATTTGGGAACTATACTTAGATAATTCTGAATAATGATACAGGTGCCTGCAACTAAACTCATCTCAAACTTCTCATTTCAAGAACATGAAGTCAGCTTTCTATAGCCTTAGCAGCATGTTTGGACCACTAATTTTTCATCCTAGTCAGCTGACTCCAGCAGAGTACCTGCGTTTCAGCTTAAACTGATCAGATATTCCTGAAAATAAGTGTAGAGAAAATATGTTCTTTCATTCATATTAAATCAATTTTGGGACCTTTTTGCAGTAATTTTAATATTTAGCATTCCCTCAGCATCAGAGATGTGATTTCCATTGTCCTCCATGGAAAGCTGCCCAAGGTCTACAGTCCAAACTCTAAGAGGCTAGGAACTCTAAAAACTATGAGGAGCACTCAACCATGAAATGTGAAGCAGGAAGGCAAAAGAAACAGCTTATAAAGATGAAGCCACCTCATAGGCTAACAGCAGGAACCGACAAAGGGAGGAGAGGAGAAAGAAAGACAAAATATGAGAGATTGCATGGAGGTAGAAAAGAGGGCACGGGACTGAAACAAATCAGGAGACACTGAGGAGCACAAGTATAAAGAAAGTGGGCAACTAAGAACATGAAAGAAACAGGTGTTAAAAAAATAAAAAGCCAAGCCACCAAGGAAAGGGAGAGAATATAGGTAGATTTCAGGCAAAGAGGAAAACCTTGGTATTTTGAGAATGGAAAGAATAGACAAACAGGAGTGGTTAAGCCTGTTGCAGAAAAGGAAAAAGGCTTATGTGAGTAATAAAAGAAGCAGACTAGGCTGAGTGCAATAGAAGGAGACTATAGCAAAAGGGAAGGCACAGAAAATACAGAGGCAAAGTAGCAGATGACATTCTGGGAATCTAACCAGTTATTCCACAGCCCCAGAATCATTTTGTTGTCCTACACTATTATCTCAAAAACTCCCTGACAATATCTGTTCCTTCACCTTGCAGCAGATTAAAATACAGGCTCACATAGCAGAGGAGGATTAGATGCTGTTATTTGGTGAGGGATTCCCCATTTGCTGCTTCATTTCATGCAGATGATGGACAGAGTTCTAGATAGAAAGCAGTATTAGATGGTCAACCACAAGACAAGGGAAATTCGACTTGGGAATTCAAAGTTGGGAAGGAAAAAGTGAGGTAATGCTATAATTAGGGAGCATTTTGGTTTCAAACTTCATGTATGACTTCTGTGTAAGATGTGGATTAACTGCATTGGAGTGCCATAGAAAATGTGTGTATCATTTATAATTAATACTTATAATTAATATTATTCACTAGAGGTTAATTAGACCTGAAGTGGTAACCTTAATCCTAGAATTTGTTTAACCTTACTTTGGAATTTATTAAAATTAAGCTTAATTCCTTTCCTTAATTTTCATTTATTGGAGGATTTTTTAAAAATTTTGTAACAGAATTACCTAAGTACTGAGGCTATACTACTGTATAATTATATATATTATAAATATATAATTACCTAAGTACTGAGGCTATAAGAAAAAAAGTGTCTTAGGACTTAGGTAGTGAATCAATATACAAAAAAAGCACAATAAAACAAAACTAATATTATTTCAAAATATCTAAACACCTATTCAAAGTACCTAGTTTGTCTTTGCTATTATTCTGAGGAGATTTTTTAGAACATTTCTGCAACAGTATGAGAAAGAGCTCCTCCTACAGTTTTAGCAGTCCATAACTGAAGGAGTATGGTTATCATGGTGGTGATCAGCAGGGCAGGTCATCTAGGAGACATCAGGAGACAACTTTCACTATTGTTAGACCTCTACTAGCCTGTAACATGTCAAATATTTCTATCCAGACAGAAATATTCTATTGAAGCAACTGTTTTTAAAACAGTGATGTATATGCAGTCTTATTTCCCACCCTGCACCCAACTCCCTCAATATCAGATATTGGCTTTTACACTTTTCTCATTGCCAAGTTGAGAGTGAAAAAAAGATGTTACACCACTGAGGCAATGCAATTTCAAGTGATTTTTTCAGTATTTCATTTACATGCTGTTAAAAAAACATCACTGGAGGCAGTGGACATAATAAATACTTCTTGTGACCTAAATAAAATAAATTTCCTGAATTAATAAATAAAACATTTTCTGATCCCATGTTTTGACTAGATTTCTTTGAAAATGCGGCTAGCTCTGTGTCCATAATGCGTTTTAAAAATGGTTACTGTCATACAATTTTTATAAAACCAAGCATAAATCGCAGAAATGGATTCTGTGCAGGATTTCTCCACCCACAACTTAGAAGTCTAATAAACTAATGCAGGACAAAGTATGCTTACCCAAAAATATTTGCTCTGGCTAATCACTTTTGAACTGCTGCTTGCAAATTAAAATATCTGAAAATCTCTACTAAAATTACTCTAAGTTGACTTCAGCCAACATCTTCCAAACATCAGAAGAGTGATGATGTAGCTGTACCCTTGCAGTGGCAGAAATGTCCCAACAGAGCAGAACAGATGAACATGCTAAAAAAAAACATTTTAATGGTCATTTAACACCAGCAGTTGATTGAGACTAGCCAAGATGAGCACTTGGGCTGCACTGGTTTTTCTCCTCACTACACTAAACCTGAACATGAACCCCACAGCACCAAATGGCATGAATAGACTTGAAGGTGGTTGGCAGAAAGTAGTGTAGTTTCTACATACAGCTGTACTCCTGTCTGTGAATCCTTTGGCTCAAACAGAAATCATTACGTACAGCAAAGTCACCTTCTCATCTACAACTTTGTAAAACCAGTGGATTTCCAGGTATATTTTAAAATTAGTATCTCAAACTTACCTAGCTTCCTTTGTGGCAGAGACTGGAGTTTTTTCCCAATGCATTAGTGCAAATTCAGTTGGCACTCAAATCAGAAGGAAAAAACCTACAAATCGCACACAAGTACAGTCACATGTTCTATACTCCACAGACAGATCAGCGGCAGAGATCTATGTGACAAGAATACAGCCACACTGGGAAAAAACATCTTTGGTCCTGGAGGCCGTTTTAGAGCCATTGTGATGGTGAAAGAATCACATTGTATCTGCATTCGGGAAGCATCGCCCTAGGGCACGACAAATTTCACTTCAGATTAGTCTCACTCAAAGGCCACGTGGCCAAGAAGAATGACAGAAACAGCTGTACATTCATTTATTTTCTGGAAATACAAAAAAACCCAGATCAAGTTAAAAACATTAGAAACACGTTCTGGGCAAGCAAGTCAAGAGTGCTGATGTTGCAAAACTAACAATAATTACGCGCATGAACGTAAGAAAAAAAATATGTAAACAATCCTTTAACACCAGCCGAAAAAAAGTTCGAACCAGGCTTATAGCCTGCAGGATAATCACGATAGAAGCATATTTCCACACAGACAAGGATCGTGAAACTGTCCCGAGAAGATTCAAATAAATTACATAAATAGGAGCGGGGCCGGGCGCCTCCCTGCCAGTGTCCGTCCCGGGCCCCAGCGAGCCCCTCACAAGTCGGGGTAGCCGCAGTAGTAGACGGCGCTGCTGGCGTCAGACACGGCCGACGAGATGGGACCCGCGCCCTCGGGCGACGACAGCGCGGCCGCGGCGTCGTGGCCGCCGAAGGGCAGCCCCAGCTCGGGCTTGCAGGCGAAGCGCAGGTACTGTTCGAACTCCGTGCGGTCCACCTCGCCCAGCAGCTCCTCCGGCGGCAGCTGCTCCAGCTGCTCCCGGCACGGCGCCGTCTCGGGCGGCGGCGACGGCTGCCCCACGGCCCCCGGCGGCGGCAGCGGCGGCGGGC
>VZRF01012995.1:311179-440892 GCA_013396875.1 Vireo altiloquus | reverse complement strand
CTCGGCTTCAGCCCTGCCCTCCGCAAGGGCAGCACAGACCGGCTCACCGAGGCCGTGCGCTGATGGACATCCTTGAGCAGAGCAGATACAAAAGAGGGGAATGGTACAGAATATTTACCGTTGTGCCGAGATACCCTTTAATACTCTGAGAGACACAAGCGGCTTCTTTTTTAGGTAGATGTGGGACATAGCTTGGCAACAATAAGACAAGCCATCTGTGCTTCACACTTCATCTTCTTACCCTGTCGCGCTACCTGAGCGTATTCCCCCTTGTAAATCCATGAGAGATGTAACGTCGTGGGACAGTACGGTACTGAACCCAGAGAAAATCCAACAATACATATCATATCCCACTTTTTCAGCCTTCCTAATAAAGCTTCCTACTCTATGTAGTTGTTTCTAATAAGTTGAATTTTGCAGTCTATATTGCTTATTGCATTGCATTATCAGGATTTCTCTGATTTGCCCGAATAAATAAACTGTAAGTACAAACAGAGTTTTGAAAAATATCCATCAGTTCAGAATAAACAGATATTTTATCTCAGTACCGTTTATGGTCTCCTTTGGCATACACACTAATGTTGAATACGGCGTTTTCACGGACACTTCGGTTAATATTTGCATTGTTATGTGGTGCTATTAAATGCATCAATGCTTATTTGAGAAACCGCTCAGCTTTAAACTGAGGATCAAAGGGGTTTATTTTGTTAAGGACACCTTTGTTTGGGTAGCCACTTTGATCAAATAAACCAATATTGTTAGAATTCTCGCTGAAATTAAATGAATGGAGCCAGAATCACCATTAACGTATTCTAATATTGAATTTCCTGTTTCGCACAACGTAAAGCCTGCTCCTTTACACTTGACAGCCAGATATTCTAAAAAGAAGAAGATCGCAGTAGAAGACAGGAGCTGCCAGAGTGTAACACCAGTGAAGACAATTTTCGAGTGATTTCTACATTTAGCTTTCTGCTCCCCTCTGGTTTTTAGAGATTATAAACAAGCTGTATGTTTCCAGCATAATGGTACAGCGTATTTATCCCTGTTGCAAGGCGTCTAAACTATTACCAAAAGACTGATACCAGCCTAAAACAAACTAAAAAGTTTTTATTTTCTTTTCTCCCGTTCAAACACTCGCGCTAGAGCAACAAGAGAGGCAGCGATTTAAACAGCTCTGCTTTTTCTCCATATATTACATGCCGTAAAAAGCAATAGAGATGGAAACAGTGATCCTACACGTATGTGTGTTTAAATTAATCTCATACTAGTATATAATAACACCATTCTTGCAAAAGTATTATGCACTTAGAATTGATCGTAAAATAAGTAAATTGGGACACTGAGCTCGCAAAGCCGACCGTCGGCCCACAACTGGCTATAACCAGCAACACTCGTTAGGAATAAAGCACTTTTTCACTCGTTTTTAGTCCTGCACTTTTGGGACACTACCTTAGGGCGTACCTGGTTAAGGCTGGTGTACTAATGGCTTTGATTTTATGGCTGAGGTTGTGACATTTGCCGACCCGACGTGCCGGGACGCAGAGCCCTCAATCCCAGGCCAGCTGTCCCGAGAAGGGTCACGCACCGACGCACAGCCGATACCCAGAGAAAATTCTGAGTTAAACAGAATCCGAATCGTGTTTGAAGAAAACTCGTGCAGGAGGAAAGCGTGTGTATTTTTCCCTGCAGATAACAGAATACTCAGCTGAGTGTTGACTTCCAAGCAAAACAAAACTCAAGTAGGCAACAACGCGCTGCTCTAAGGCAGCCGCTCTGTTTCCAGTGGTTCCCAGAGCAGCTCCCAGCTCACGCTGCATTACTGACTCGGTCAACACTGACCAGCTAAGGAATTTAGCCGTAGTATTACCTTTTTTTAACCAGTTGATCTTGTTAAAACGCCAAAATTTCCCCTTCACTCTAATTAGCAGAAACATTTTCGTGAGCCAAGGGAACAAATCCTGCAGGACCTTGTGCTGAAAAAGTTCAGCGAGTAGAGGGATTGCTTGCAAACAAAGCTTACAGCAATTTTTAGGGCTGCCACTTTCAGCAGAAAATAAAATGTTTTTCTATATAATGAACATGAGGTAATAAACTAAGCAACTGCAGTTGACTTTGTTTGGGAGATTTGTTGAAACCGTTTCTACAGCTCATTGAGCTGGGATCAAAGAAAGAAAGGTGTGTTTTGAATCTCAGCCGAGAAAGTAAAAGCTCCCTGGTTTGTACAGAAAATGTTGGTAGTTTGTGACCCTTCCAGTGCCCCTGACGTCACAGACAGATTATCTCACTTCTTTTCTAGCTTTTTGTTCTGACTGTTTAGGCATTTGCGAATTGTAACTTTAAAATTCTCAGCACTGCGCTGCTCCTGAGTCCAGTCGCACTCCATGCTTAGACCTCACTTCCCCGCGGCGTTTAATAGGGAGCTTCTTCTGACACTCCTGAAACCTTCGTGGTCGCACGACTCCTGGGGTCATTCGTTAACTTTCCCAACCTAACAATGCCACGAAGAGTTCATCCTTCTGATTTATTGACCTTTTAAACCCGCCGGTACACAGCGCGGGGGCGCGGAGTGGGGATCCTCCGGCGAGAGATGTGTTTCTATTTCAGGTCCATTGCAGAATGCGGTGTTGGAAGTGGTGCTCCCAGCGTTATCAGAGCCGACCACAAATGCCACATGAAAAGCAGCAAACATCCGGAGGGTTTCCTGCAAATCGAGCAGTTTCCCAAGACAAGAGCCTTTTACTTTAACGTGTATTTAAAGGCAACACACTTTGCCTCTTTAAAGCGGTTCAAAACCGCTTTAAATGAAAGCAGCCCAGCCCGACACGGCTGCATAGTGCAAGAAATCTCGGCAAAGGAAGACTTTTCGGGACTTTATGTTAGGGAAGTGAGTGTATCGCAAAGGCCCTGGTCAGGAAGGACTCAGTATTGAATGGAAAAAATCAAAACCCAGAAAACGAAAAATGTCCCTTTCAGAAACTCTAACTATGGAAACACCATTAATTACTTTACAGCAAAGTAATGGTCCCCAGCATCTAGAAAGTTACTGCTTCGCCTGCCTCACTTTAATCTGCAAGTTGCTTTCCAGCAAATGCACACAGACTTGAGGAAATCTTACGGCTCTCAACTGCCCTCAGCATCCGAAGCGGAGCCGCTTCGCTGGAATCACGTCCCATCTCCGCGGGCTTGGGGACAGCCTGTGGGACAGCACGGCCTCGCACAGGGAGCTCCCTGCATCTGTGCGCGGCTGCTTTGGGGGGTGTTAAGCAGCGGTGTACCCGCAATTTAAGACTGAAGGGCGTCCGGCGGGGGGAGCGGGACGTGAGCGGCTCCCATTCCGAGGTAAGAGCGCTTTCGCCTCCCGGCGGACACGGGCGGGGTCCTCCCTGCCGGGTGATGTGCCCCGGCCGGGAGCCTGCGGGTGAGGCTTGGAGCCGCTGCTGCCCCGCTCGGCCCTTTCCCCGGCGCTCCCGCTGGCTCCCCCTCCGGACGGCCCGCTCTCCCGCAGCCCCGGGATGCCGAGTTGCAGCGGGAAGTCTGAAAGGGGCTAGAGAGAAATGCCATCCTTTTATATACACGGGCTCAAGAGCAGCCAACCTCCCCCGGAGTAGTGCAGGGATTACGGTGTTTCCCTTCAGGCAGGCTCAGCCCTGGGTCTGGCGAGCGCACAGGAGGAGAAGAGAGTCGTGGACTACCGCCCGATTTCTCTCATCCTTTCTCTCGGTGCTAAGAAATACATTCTTTATACATATCTGTGCATCTTGCCATCCATCGTTCTTTCAGTCACACAGTGCCATGTACCATGCCCGTGTCACTGCAGTGAAGGACGGTCAGAAAACTTCCTAGTCTGAAGGAAATGGCTTTTCAATGAAGTTATAGAATGTTAATATTGAGTTCTGACGGTGCACGCCCGGGAGGACCTGCAGTGCAGGAGAGAACCTGGACCATGCCTTCTCCCAGGAAGGGGTTAACTCTCGCCGACAGGACTGCTTGGGCTTGGATCTAACGCAAGTGCAACGCCTTCCCTGCCCCCGCCTGAAGGCAGAGCCCAAAAGTATGAGAATCAGTGGGAAGTGACCTGTTCAGCTGACACGGAGTGCTAGGTACTCCTGTAATGCCCGTTCCAGACAGACAATATGTGGACCCAAACAAAGTTTGAATGACACTGAAATAACATTATTTTCATGAGGAAAGCATAGAAGTGACACTTTTCTCACAGTGCTAGGACCATAATCTAGACCTAAGTCTCATCATCCTTTATACTAATAAATTTGCATACTGGTTTAATATAAAGATCAATTAATGAGACTGGTACCACAGATCTGTTGCATATTCCTTTGTAAAATAAAATTTCAATAGTTTGATTACATGAGTTTCCAGCTTTGTTCTGGTTTTGGTGCCCTTTGGTTTGACAATGAGTTGCACAAGACCATGGAGCAGTACAGTAGCTGGGGCCAGTTAGAACCCCCCTACACTTGAATTTCCAAGAACAGAAGTCCTGTTACTTTTAATATTCGGGTATATAGAAGTCATTAAATTAAAAAAAAAAAAAAAAAAAGGGGAAGAAAAAGAATGCTTTATACAATGCTGGAGCCACTCCAAAAGTTCAGGGATCTGATCTGACCTAGGCAATTTGGCCCAGCCTCTGGTTGTATTTATGCTGGTTTTATGTCAGTGGAGCTACTGCTAACTTGTTCTACTGTAAGATTTATTCTGACATGCTAGATATCAAAGTGATGGACTAGCCAAGGACAAGTCATGTAACTGTAGAATTAAAAAGCTGACCCCAGTTACACTGAAGCGAAAAAAATTGCTTCACTGGCTTCACTCAGCTTCTAGAATACCCTTAATAAGGCCAGAAGAATGAATGTCATAGATATTCTCTGGAAGGTGGGTTTTACACTGTATATAATGCTATTGCAGTCTTGTAATACATGTCTATACATTGATCTATTTAGTAGGCAGCAATATTTTACAGTAATTTCAAAGGGTGAAGTTCTTTGTTGTTAGTCAGAATAAAAGTGTTTTATTATACAAATAAGAAAGTAACTGTGCTTGGGACTGGGCAGTTACTTCCAACATGCAGTTACTCATGGTCACAGAAGAGATGATTTGTGATTTTAGCATGTGGAAATAATCCTACGATAAATGTTTAGCAGAAGTAAATTAGAAGTACTAATAAAAATACTAAATGAAGACTAAATCCAAATGTCAACAGCTTGCCATCTGCAGTTCTGATGAATCAGAAGTTATGGACAGGTTAGGTCAGAGAAAAACTAAGAATGGATTTAGGTCCTCAACAACACTAAAAATTAATAAAACTTTTTTCCAAAATGGACAATATGAAACATTTATTTTAAAATAATTTCATAATCCCTAAAATTAGAAACATTTTTAATGTTGTTTTAAAATACCTATTCTGTTACCTGACCAGAAAGGGTATTCTCTATAGGGATAACATAGGGATATAAAATTTGATATTGTTTAAACCAAACTTTTTAAGGTTTTAATTTTAAAATGTGCCCAGTGGAAATACTCTGGATTTTCATCATATCTTTGCAATTACATTCAGTGGCAAAGTGCACAACAGATGACGCTTGATATTTATTTAGTTTAATAAATTACAAAAAGAAAAAAAGCCTCATCAGGCAGTTGGAAGGTGTGAGAAATTAGTTTGCTTTAATTTCTTGATAGCTACAGGTTTTTTTTGTTTTACTATATTTGGTTTTTTTGTGTACTTTTAATGCATAAAGTGAATTTTAATTTTCATATTAATCATTTTTACATTAGTTTATTAATATTAATTCAAATCCCAATTACTTTCCATTTAAATATAATTTGAAGTTGCAGATTAAAATGAAAAGACATCTGTACATGTTCCAAATCCAAAGCAGTCAATTTGATCATGTTTCTAACACTAGCACACTCATACTACTTTCACTGACGCACATCTGTTTGCTCTACTGGGCACAATGAAATCTACAATTTCTCTGCCTAGAACAATTAATATTCAGAGTTCTGAACACCCTTGACTGCCACTGAGCTGTGAGAGACAAGGAAACAGCCCCTCATGGGATCATGCCTGGCACAAAAAGCAACAACATAAGCTTCACCAACATCCAAGCTAAGCTGAACAATGGAGGGGGGTGGGGTTTTTGATCCAGTCATTATTACCTGGGCTTGAGGTATGTTCAGAATTACCTAGCTGCAGTTCAGCAGTCATACCTATTTCACTTGCCTGGCCTACTTCTGTTTGAATGAAACCTGAGGCTGAACGTCCCCTTTCCTCCTGCTTTGTTCCCTTAACATCACCTTTTTATCTTCACAACACCCTTTGAAGGGTATTTACTGAATGGATGAGAGAGTGGTTATCACACAGAACTGAAAACTTTAAAAAAGAAGACCAGGAATTTCAATAAACTTTCTCTGTAGCTAGATCAAGGACTAGAGATCCTCACTCCTACTGCAAACAACCTGCAAGATCTAAGACGATTTCTACCCAGCTATCTCCAGTTTACCTGTTCCATTAAGATAGGATGCCTGTTTAACTGAGTTCGATATGTAAATGTTGCATGAAAATTCAATTTAGAAACCTTTCTTTAATGTCCTTTTCAGTTTTTTAAGAATTAGTCAAACCTCCTTTAGGAGACAGTTTATACAGAACAGAATTTACAGCGTCAACAGACCTCTACCATTAAAGCCTAAAGAGGTTTGAATTAAAGAAGCAAGGTGGATTACTAGACAGCTCTAATTCCTGGGTTTACACGTGTGTAAATACACTTTCCACAAAAGGACAACATATTCATGCTTCTTTGATTCACACCAGCATCCTGCAAAAAGCAAAGGTAGTAAGTCACTCGGTATAGGATAAAAAGAAAAATTCCTAAGAAATATTAACCAGCTACAAAGGCCAGCGTTAGAACTGAACCACACCAAAATTATCTGACACAACTGTAATGCCTAACTGTTTGCAGCAGTCTCCTAGCCTTCCCTCCCAGCCGGTGAAAAGTTGCAAGATTTATATTGCAAGCCCTCTGCTACTCCAGGAAATAAGGATGACGAGTGTTGACAGTTGCTAGGAACACATTATATGTCAGTGCACACGAGTGCTCAAGTACCCTGAGAGTACTGTTTGAAAACAGCATCTGAACTAAGGCAACCCAAAACACAAAGGTAGTTCAGCTGACAAAAATCACTCACCAATCACCAGAGGGAGCCCATTTTCCCCAAAAGCCAACATTTGTAGTACAGCCAGCCTGCTGGGACCTCAGGACTACCCTGCTGAAAACTCTACAGCTGCTTGAAGGAGTAGCTGCCAGCGAAGGGAGCCACATGGACACACTGTGACCAGGAAAGGACAGAGTGTAAAGCATTTTTGTAGCTCCTTGATTAGTACTTTCTGCAGCACAAAATGTTCTTTATTGAAGAAGTTGCTTCATTAGACTTTCAAATGGCATGTGTCTGAGAGAAGCCAGTCATACACCTACAGCATGTCACTGACAGAAGTAGACGTTTTACACTGTCCTAGGTAGGCTTCTTGTTGCTGTTTGTTAGACTGTATTTGTGATATATTGCCATTGAATACTTTAAGACAGATTCTTGCAAGAAAAGTATTATTTTTTCAATTGAAAAATTAAATTTTTTCAAGGAGAGACCCTTCTTCTTTTACCTTTCCTCAAGGGGAGAACCAGCCTCCTAACATACTAGTGTACATCATAAATTCTTTAAAGTCCAACTGAAAAACCTTAGTAATATAATTTGCATTTCAACTAAGCACAGAATTAAGTCTGAGCTCATTAAGAGTCTGCTCAGGAAGGACCTGAAGCTCCTTCCAGGGTCAGACTGTGTGTGCACACAATGTTTGGAACATGATACAGAGGTGCCTTGGCAGCTTTCAGAACCTGACAGAGCCCTAAAAGTGGGTTTGTTGCATTGCTGGGTGGTTTGGTTCTTTGTTTTGCTTTTTTGTTGTTTGGGGTTTTTTGTTGTTTGTTTTTTTTTTTTAATCTTTGACCAGGTAAACATGAGATCTGTTTAGCAGCAAACCTCCTGCTGCCTATCTAAACAGGAAAATCTTGCTAGTGAAGACACAGTTACACCAGCAAGCATGTGCTTCTGGCACTAGATTACCTACAGTTTCGTACCTTCTGGTATCTGTCCTTTTTTTTCCTTCAGTATCACGAAATATTATTAAGTTACTACTTTTGCTTTTAGTATCTTCTGTGTTCTTCATGTTTGCTTTTAAATTACTGATTAATACTTTTCCTCAGCACTTTCCACAGATACCAGCAGTCAGTAGATGCCACAGCACAGACCTGAACTACTGATATGTAAAAATCAAGACCCATTGATAATTTCCCTTCCGTAGAAGACATACCTGTGCCTGCAACCACTTTTAAAATTTCACTTTCAGCTTTGCAATAGTGCAGCCACACATTTTTTGGCCACTTGTCAGAGTAATTCAATAGCAAAATCCAAGCAACAAAAATTTGATCTGGGTAAGTAATAGTAGTACATAAGTTGCAAATTAATATCTGTACAATTTTTTAAAAAACCAAATTATTAGAATTTTCTTTGCAGCCCGTAGTTCAGAAATGTCCTAAAATACCGTCAACTGATTTTTATTTAAAGATATGATTACAGAACTAAGGCTGGCTCTATCAGCTGTCTTTGGAAGGGTTCCATATTAATGGAGGTTCACTGGTCCATCACAGATACTGAACCCCAACACAACACTGGCTAGACATCAGCCTACCAGAACTTCCCTTTACAGCAGCACCAAGTTAATCTGGAATTGAAACAAGAAGAAAAAATACAGATATTCACATACTCAACTACATACAAGAATGAGTATGGAATCTGGGAAATCCCTTTGAGAGATGCATACAGGGTTTATGTCTCAAAAGAAAGCTCTTACTATGAAGCACACACAAAATGGCAAAATATTCAACAGGTAATTTTTACAATAAAGAGTTAAATTACAGATCTTTTGGTGGTATGATTACTGATTTTATGCATGCCTTTATAAACCACAGCCTTTTGCGTCATTGGCTCAATGTGAAATTTCACGTTTCCTGTTTCAAAATTTCCTTAAACAAAAACAAATAATACTCCTCATAGCTACCTGTAAGTGATTAGTAATCATGCATTATTATTCAAAGAGAAAAATTACTCAAAACCATTTTTCCTTTGTTAGTGATTTTCAATAAAAAAGAAATTTAAGAAATCCATATTTGAAAACTGGTGGATTGTGATATATATTCAGATGCTGTCTCAAACAGAAGCAGAAGATTACTTGCACAGCCTTTGCAGAAGTACTTCCCCAACTTTTTCTGTACTTTCACACGTTGAATTGATTGGATTAAAATCATAGTGATGAGAAGAGGTATACGTATTTTTTCTTATAGTACTATAGTAAAAAGCTAACAGGGGTTTTAATATAATTCTCTAAACATTGAGTGTTTAGATAGCTGCAATGGCACAGTTTACAAAAACTTCAAATGTAATACTGAAGTATCTGGATGTCCAAGATGTATATGTAATTAGGATTAAAACAAACCCCTTTGTTATAAAGACAAGGACACAGACTGCTGATTATGGTCTGCTTTCACAAAGTGTAGATTATTGCTTATCTTTACCCACACAACAAGTGTTTTTAGGTTCACATACATTTAATGTGATTTCATGCACAGAATAGCCATGCATTAAAGTCATTATCTATATAGTTGTAGGTCAGAATCTATCCTACAATACTGAAATAAGAGATCAGTAGAAAGATATCTGTATGACAAAATTTGATAGATACTGTGAAAAAATTATTTTTCCATCTCTGCAAATACCAGTGTAATAACTTAGTAAATAATTAATTTAATATATTTTAACAGAAAGAATTTAAATAATAATGTGGAATAAATACAATACTTGGCACCAGAAGTAATTTGGACATATCACTGGGAAGATCACACAGTGTTCAAGGTTGCATTTTAAACTTCCAGCCAGAATCAATATATCTCTCCTTGTTGTTTTATAAGTGTAATATATTCACTAGGGAATATTTTCTTTCAAGAACTAATTATTATCACTGCCCTGGTAAAAGTAATTAAAAGATGGATAACCAGCTTGAATCTTAGAAGAAGGGTTGGGTGTGAAATTAATAGTATTAAGACAATTCTCCAGAAAGTAACAAATCAAAACCAACTCTATAAATTTCACAACAGACCCCAAAGTTCTTGATTCCAAGTGTTTAAGCGCATTTTTTTTTTGGCAAACCTAGGAGGAGGAGCTCTGGCCACACCTCAATTCCATGGAATAACTGCATGTATAACAGAAGAATGATCCAGGAAGAAGCTGAGTGCTGCCATTTCAGAAGGTTTTCAAGGGTCTACAGCTGAGCAGACCAAGATCACAGAAGTGGCTGCAGCTTCAACCCTTTGTCACAAGCTAAATGGGACATTATTTTAGACATTTTCTTATTGTATTAAGAACTAAGGCAAGACACTAAGGAGATACAACACTCCTTGAGACTTCCTATGTGAGTGAAACATTAGATGATCAAATAAAAGTGAAATTTATCAGGCTCTGCCTTCTGCTCTTACCTTGTAACTAAGGACATTCTGAAAAAAAGGATTAATGCCTTTTATTTCTAACCCAGCATTTTTTTTAAAATCATCTCACCCCAGAGGGCATTTTAATACTATTTTTCACCCAACAAATGCTTTACAAAGGTATGCCAACATTGCCAAAACTGTTCTGGACCTTTGGGAATTCAGGGCAAACAAATGTTCGAGCTAACTTGTCCAGAGTCATAACAGAGCAGAAGGTGGCCATGGATCATGTATCTCTCCCTCTCCCTTCCCCAGTTTTAAGCATAGTTCCATTCTGAACTTAAAGAGACTGGCTTTTAAGCTCCCTTTCTCCCACATTCCTGTTAAAACTGTGGCAGGATCAGAGTATCATTAGGAGTCTTTGGCAGATTTGTCTTTGGTAGGGTGCCTAGTTAGGGATTAGCCACAACAGGTTGACCACAGTCATTTGGGAAAAGGGTCAACCACTAGTCCAAAAGAAACTGAGTCATGAGGAACTCAGACCTTCCCTTCACAGTACCTCCTGTGAACTGTTCTGGAACTGCACCTTTACTCTTCAATCTTTTAAGCTTAGTTACCTTTCTCCATACTGACTCTAGAAAACTGCAAAGTAGCAAACAATGGAACAAAATTGGCATTATAGTACATGTATGCACTACAGGTTATAAATCAGTATTTACTGTATACTACATGTGACTACATAACCAGTACTAGTGTAGCTATTTTTTCCATTATTTTCACTGCAAAAAGCACAGTGGCAAGCTGAAGACTGATTTTAAAAGTGTACCAACATCTCTGATTACAAGGAAAGCAAACTAGCAAATAATGAATAGTCAGCTAACTTTTTATAGTTATTCTACTACTGTCTTAGTGCTGCTGACTAAGTCTGGGTAAAATTCCAATTTAGATAATTTCTTTTGGCTCCTTATAATTTTGTTTACACAATGACTTCATACTGGCTTGTTTCAGGCTCATAGCTAAGGGATTTGAAATAGTTTGTTACAGATAAGTAGGAAGAACCCCCAAGAGAAAAAAAAAGGTGACTTTTTTTATTTTGCATTTTTAAGCTCTGGGTAGTTCCAGTCATGAATTACTAAACCACATCTATACCTCCTCCAAGCAACAACTACATACAACTAGATATAAAGATTCCTTTATATATAATTTGCATAGAAATTTTGGGTCCTTTGTCTATAAATATATATAGTCATTAGGGATACACATTGTTTGCACTAAGATTCATAGATATCTTTTTCATCTGTAGCAAAACTTACACAGAGAAGAATTTCAACAGTAAATTTTTTGTACTCATTTTCTTTGCAAAATGAAAATCAGAGATTGTTTATCAGTGGTTTGCTATGAAAATGGAAGGATTTCTAGACTAAAGTTTTATATTAATCAATTCGTTGCAAAATGAAACTTTTTCCCAAGATGACTGAAGAGGGCATATATTAGTACACTTACAAACTTCCAGAAAGTGAGGAGGGGCATCAAGAAATTTCAAGAACATGACTAATTAAAATTATTTTGAAATTTACACAAATGGCCTAAACGCAGTAAGATAAAACTCAACATGAACAAATGCAAGGTATTTTAGTAAGGCTGGAAAAATCTACAATAAAGACGAGAAATATAAAAGAAGCAGTAACAAAGAAAAAAGTCTTGAGGGGTAATATTTGATGATAGGTAAAGACCAGTCAAGGATGACAAGCTGCTGAAAGGAAGAGAAAAAGCCCACTGCACTGGGCAATGTAGCTATGCACACTCTGTCCAGCCAGTGAAGCAACCTTCACAAAGACAAAATAAGAATTTTTACCTCTGATGCCTTAAATGGCTACCTAGAAACAGAAGCTAGGCAGGAATAGAGGAATAAAGGAGGTATTTATTTGAAAGGCTTTTAGATGCACACTTTTGGGCTCTAGAGGGTCTTGCCTTAGTGCATCTTAAAATGGATGACAGGCTACGAGTTCTTCACAATTTTATATCAGCATAAATTCACCAACCAGAACCCAGCCAATGATGGAATTTCCCCAAGCTTACCCCCCTCTCTCCAAGATGATGGTTTACAATTCTTGATCTGAGTGTCCTTGGAGAGCAAACTGGAGAGGCTTTGTTATGTCTAGCTTAGCATAAGAGAACAGCACTTAACAAGCTACAGGAAACTTCAGAGTTACACTAGCAGTACAGGATTTGAAAAATATAAAAGTTAAAACCTAAGGCATCACCTCCCTAGGTAGTTGATGCACTATAGATTAATATCCATTGAGGATAGGACAGAAAATCATTACATATTTAACCTGGATTAAGAAAAATTTAGCTATGATGACAAGAAAATGTTCCAAAGAAGCTGAAGACAGGGAAGTGTTGGAGTACACTGCCTATGGATAAAGCATTCCAGTTTTTAAAAATAGAGATCAAGCATATTTTAAAATCAGGTTGGCAAATATGTGTTAAAAACGGTACATCTACAGCCAGTTTTGCTTCAGGTCACAGAATCATAGCATGGCTGATCTCTTTGTTGATCTGATGGGATCTCTGAAGGTTGTCTGGTCCGAGCTCCCTGCCCTAGCAGAGCCACCTAGAGCCAGCTGTCCAGCATGGAGACTCCACAGCCTGTCTGGGCAACCTGTGAGGGGGAGACTACTCAGCCCCTGAAGTTCCTTCTAGCCTTAAGTTTTCTGAATGGAATGAAAAGTGAAAAATTATGCTAATATTTATCTTTGACTTTAAGACTTGCTAATTTATCTTCATTTTATATTTAAATGCTTATTTTACCATTACAATTTAATAATACATCCTTGTTTGTTTAGGGGTTGAAAAAAACCATTTCTAAAATAAAATAGAAGAAATAGATCTAATACCCAGGAATTATGCAAACAAATAATTTCTTGGCACTATTCCCCTTGAGAAAACACTGTAACTCTGCAATTCTGATTTTGCATTGCACACTCAGATCATGCTATTTCTTCCTAGTTTAATTTTCAACCTCATGCATAATGTATATTAGTCACATTGGTCAGCCTTGTGATGAAGGCAGATGTTCCAGTCAGCTTTGATATCAAATGCCTCATGAGCTATTTAGAATTTCCAGTGAACAGAACAGAATAAATCTTTTGCACACACATACTACTAATTACTCACACAAAGCTGTGAGAAAGAAATATTTAAAATTATAAGGGCTATACAAATTAAGTATATTCTAAAAATCTTATTTTTCAAATTAGTTTCAGGGATTTTTTCTAACACAAATGTTGGAGTTAAAAAAGTTAAAATCAATACTCAAATTTGAAAACCATCCCAAAGAGAAAATGACAGAAATGCCTTTCAGGGAAACATGCAGTTTCTTCCTGCTATTTAATAATCCAGAATCATTTATGTTCAATAATGACCTTGCAATTTATCTGTAAGTATATGACAGATCACGGGTAATTAACATCTCTGTAAGCATCTCTATCCTACCACAGTTTTGTTTTAAGGTACACTGCTACATCCTAGAATCCCTTTCCTAAATAAACTCCAGAAGGTAAATACTTAAGACAATAGCAAATGAGGGGTGAATGAATGTAAGAACATCAAAGGTTCTTTGAGGGAGCTGAACCACAAGAGAAGCTTTGAACCCAGGTTAAAATGTCACAGGTTGCTTGCTACCTGAGCACTGCATTTATCAATTTAATTCCTTCAGAATCAACAAATAAACTTTGTGACAGAGATAAAGAAAATTTAAACCTGTGTTTCTCAAAGCTGTCTTTGAAGTTACCTTATACCTTAATGTGTAACTACCATTTTAGACACACATTTTAGAGCAGTTAAAAAAATTCTCAGCAAAGGAATCATATTGCATCACAGACACAACATCTCCCAAAAAGGCTAATTATCATCATATGGTAAAATAACGGTAAAACTGGTTTTCATGTTATTGAGAATTTTGGGAAATAGGTACATTTTTCTACTCTGGTAGTGCATCCCTCTTTCCAAGATGAACAACCATAGACATTAAATACAGAACTCTATCTAACAAAGTAAATAACATTACATAAACTCAATTAATGAGAAATTCACAGCACTAAAAAATATGTCCAGACCTGTCAGCCAACCTTTTACAATAGAACTCCAAAACTGTGCTTGTGAATCTGGGTGTTAGTAGCCAAAGCCTCGTTTGCATTTGTACCTGTACTTAAAACAAAAAGATTTCTTTCACTGGTACCAGCTCTTTTTTCAGTAATGCATAACTGAGAAGTGCTTCTAAAAGTCTCCCTCACAAAATCACAAGGTTTACTGAGGTATCAAAATAAGATTTTTTTTACTGTGGTAAGTGCTGGTGAAATCCTATCCCACAAAAAGTACTGCCTCAGAACCTCCCTGTTCACACAGTGAAAGGATGGGCAGACACCCCTAGTTATTGTTTTTCTTTTTCTCTTTTTCTCTTTTTTTTGATCCCCTCCACTTTGTCATTGTCTGAACTGCAGCAGACAAAAATACCATCTTCTGATGTACAAGGAAGAGGGTGAGGAAAGGGAAGGTCAGCTTTCTCATGCTTCTCATAATTAGAGGAATCAAAGAAAAGAAAATGGCCTGTGATGATTTAATTGTAAATTAGAAAAAGTCATATTTTTCAGAAGATGGATGCATAGGAATAAGTATGATGGAATAATAAATTGGCAATCAGGATGTTGTTGACTATTTAGAAAGGATACCAGCTTGATTTACCGTATAGAAATTTCTAGGGAGAATTTTTAGTTCTCTTAAAAAGAAAGTGATTTGTTTTTCTTTTTTTACCCAGAGCACACCAAGAATGCTGCCAAGAATTTATGAGTACAGTAATTTTAAAAAGTTCTGGTAACAGTCACAGTTTTAACAACTCACTGCTGTACTTAGGCAAGTACATTCACAGATACATTCACTATTCACAATTCAACTATTACTTTTTCTGCTTGCCAAAGAGACCAGTACCAAAATCTATTCAAAAACATGATTTTGGCTGAATCCTATGATTTTATGCTTGAATTTTATTTCATCCTACTGCCCTCAGATGTTTGGAATCAAGTCAGTGATGATAACTGCAAATATGTGAAATACACACCACCTATTGTTGAAGCAGATGAAATAGACATTGAAACAGTACATTTATGGAATTTTGTTTATTTTACACCAGTATGGGAATAAGAAAACATGCACTGCATCTTTGAAGGAGTGAAGGGAGCTCAGTGTCCCAGACAATGAAATGTAGAATATTAATTTCCAGTGGTAGTTATTAAAAGATGTGGCTAATTTCTCTCAAGATGTAGGAGTACCATGGTGGCCCAGAGTAGGGTACAGTTTCATTTTACAGGCTTTTATGCTCAAACACCCCTTCCCTGGAGAATCTGTCAATGACCAAGCACTGCATGCAATGTTTGGTAACAGATTTATAAAAAATAGTGTGAAAATTGAACAGTCAAAAATCCACAGGATTTATTTTCTAATAGGTATTAATACAGGAGAAGTTCATAAAAAATTCTGTTTAAGGAGTATAAATCTCACAGTTATGCAAACAGAATATATTTTCTGCAAGCATCATGAAACCTGACAGGTCAAGTCTCCCTGCAGAAGCCTTTCAGTTGTGCTTCGATAAATGTCCTACTCTAAAACACAGATTGTTATGAAAAACAGCTTTTAAATTGGACCTCCATGGTCAAATGTTGCCTTCTTGAACTCTGACAAGCTTTATTGTTAGGTATTATTTTCTGATAAAGAACTTGTTCTAAGGCTGTTTAGAAGAGAGATTACAGAATTTTAACCCAAAGAGTTTATAAACAATGTACATTCTTGCTTCAGAAATACCTGGTAACAATGCTGTATAGCAATTCCAACCAGACTATCTGCATAAAAGATAAGCAGATTTAGCCAAACATGCTTTTATCCAGGATTGCAATGCATACACAGAGTCCTGAAAAACTTCCAATTTCAGAAATTTGCTGTTTATTTTGGAGCACCTAAATCATCAACATCAAAACATATCAAAAGGTACTAACTGTTCTTCTGCCTGCCAAAATTGAAAAATGAATGTTTTGCTTTTAAATCTGAGAAGGAATAAAATAAAAGGAAATGAAAATGAACTATTCACGGGATAAGTTAACAAGAAGAATCTAACAGTTAACTGACAGAGCCTTTCATTTTTGTCATGACAACAATTCTAGGATGTTTACATGTCTGGAAAATTAAACTGTCTCTGCAATTTTGAAGGGAAAATTATGTCAGTACTGATGCCTTAGGTTTTAACTTTTATATTTTTTCAAATCCTGTACTGCCAGTGTAACTCTGAAGTTTCCTGTATCTTGTTAAGTGCTGTTCTCTTTTGCTAAGCCTCTCTCCTTGCTCTCCAAGGACACCCAGACCGTCCTAGGCCCAAAAGTGTAAACTTTCATCTTGGGGGGGGGGGGCAAGTTTAGGGAAACTACATTATTAGCTAAAGTTTTAATTGGTGAATTTATGCTGATATAAAAGTGTGAAGAACTCATGACCTGTCGTCCATTTGGGGATCCACTGAGGCAAGAGCCTCCGAACCCTCAGGGTGTAACCTTTGAAGGCCTTTCAATAGATACCTCCTTTATTCCCTTATTCCTGTCTAGTTTCTGTTTCCAGGTAGCCATTTAAGGCATCATCTCAAAATCTTAATTTGAGTGCAAGGTGTTGTTAACACCTTTATGCCCTAAATAAAACAAAGTCACTTTTAAAACAGAGTCACATCTACTAAGCAGGAAAAAAAAGGATGCAAAAAGGTACATGTGCTTGGCTGACAGTTACACAGCTGGGAACGTGCTGATACCCTGCCCCAGCACAGAGCTGAAAATTGCACCCCAGAGAGCAGAGGTGGAAGCTAAATACCAGATTTAGAACAATTATCTTCCTTCCAGGTAAGAGACAGTCTTCCACTAGATCTGTCTCTTTGAGTGTCTGTTCCACTAGCAATCACTCTTTGCCTGTTGCTTTCCTATGACATTTTAGCCATGTCCATCTGTATTATTTAGCATTTTTCCTCAATTGTGGCTTCCTCAATTGTGTGTTAGAAATAGGATGATACATTTCTTATTTTGTTTAAATATATGCCCATTCTAGCCAAAGGGGATATATTTAATCACATGATCCTTCTAACCACTAACATGAGTATTCTGATTTTACTTTTGTTTTATTCTCTGTTATACAACAGAGTTTTTGGTTAAATTACTAAGCATATTTCGCATCAACCTGGTTTAATTTTTTTTCATTATTGTTCACCTCAGATTGCCTAGGTTTGCAGAAGTTGACTGACTATGATGACATGAATGAAAGCTTGAAAAGAGAAATACAAAGCTATGCCATATTTAGGATTAATGTCCCTATCTACATTCAGCATTCTTTTGTAAAAAAAGATCCTGAAAGCAGAGTTCTCCAAATTCCATACACAAAAGAGACACACTCTCCATGAAACCATTACATGTAATTCTGCTTTCTGCTATCAGGCAAAAGAGGATGTAGTTGGGATGCTTAAATGGAAATAATTTGATTCCTATACCTCATATAATAAAAATTGAGTGTTTCAGAAAACTTTCAAAAACTAATGAAAATTTAATAGCGTTTCCAGGGTAGGAAAAAAAAAAGGATATCTGCCACTGGAACCAGCCAAATACCACCAATATACTAAATAAAAATTGGAAATCTATTATTGACTAGTAATCTCAGCATGTTGGAATAATAAGGAAGTTCAGAATTTCCTCTCTCATTTGGAGTGTCTTTGCAGAAATATCAGCTGGTAACTACATCAGACTGTGCTATGTATAGCTTTGTTGATTTACTGAGGTCTTTGGAAAGCACACACCCAATGTTTTTCTTCACATGAATAACTCCTATAGACAAACTGCCTCACATACCCAAAGTTTGGAGAATGAGAGAGAACATTACTTTTTAAAGTTTAGCTCACAAAAAAAAAAAGATAATTGTTTAATTTCAGCATTATAAAATTTAGGTAATCTAACAGTATTAATTTCTATCATTTATTTAATTTAATTTAATCATGCAAGTTATTCTTTAGAGTTCCAAAGGACAGCTTCTTGCAACACAAAGTGTAGTTATGAAGAAAAGTTGGAACACACCACTTCTTTCCAATCCCTTCAACTAATGTAATCTATCTGCTTTTATTTTTTCAAAATATATTTAGAGTTCTTCAATGATGTTAATTAATTTTTGGACCATTATTTTTGATAATGCTAAATGAAAGAAACTGGTGTTAAGAAAGCAAATGGAAGCATTAAATAAATAATTGAGTGTTGCTCCTCAAATATTCAAAATTATTTTAACATTTCAATTATTTGCATTACAGCAGTACTTTCAGGGATGGGGGATAATGCCTTTGTTTTTTGAAACACATTCAGTAAAATGAAACAAACAAAACAAAACAAAACAAAACAAAACAAAAACCAAAAAAAAAAACCAGAAAAAAACCCCACTGACTATTATTACTCCTTTTGAAATGATGAAGAGTAGAGTTAAAGGTTGTATGATTCATTTCATGTCATATTGGAAAATCTGTGGCAGAGTTCCAATTAAAACTCAGTCAGAAGAAGAAAGAAATGCAGTCAAGTGATATTCACACCAGCAACCTTGTTAACATAGAAGTGTGGTGGTTGCTCAGCATCACAGTAAGTCATCTCCCACGCCCAGCTTGCTTCACATGCACGAATTCTGCCCAGATACAAATGGGAGGAGGTGAGCAAAAGAGGAGAAAAATACCACCCTGGGTTCTGAATGAACAAACACATAGTTCTGATAAATTAGCCTTTCTAATGGAACAGAATTCTTACAGGAATTCAAGTCTGATTTCTTCAGAAAATTACTAAAAATGTTGAATGCAAAACTGCAGTTTGGACTGGATCCTGCAGGATGCCTACCAACCATAGAGAAATGTTCAGCATTCCTATTCCTTCTCACCATTTCTGCAAATCTGCAGATTTTTTTTTTAAGTTGCAGCAAGCTTCAAGGAAAGAAGTCACAGGTCTACAGATAACAGAATGATTTCTAAAAGCCATTAGCATAAGTACTCATCTAGCAAGAAATGCTGTGTGTATGATGAAGGGTTTACTTTCCCAGAAGTGCTTGTGGGACTTAAGATTACACAAAAGGGCTGTGAAATGTGTTTCCCTCAGTACTAGCTCTTTGGTTCCTGGAGCCTCAGGTCACATTCAACTCATAGTTCCTATCAAACTTTTCCCAAAGGACCTTTGGGCTCCTGCAGTAGCCAAACTTCCCTGGAACAGGAAACTCTATTTACACTGATGTCTTAAAGCCTGGTGCTCATCCATAAAAGGGAAAAATAATACTTTTAGGAACTGCATTTTTCTTAACCTTTAACAGACCACAAGTTAGTCTAAAATGCACATGATATAAAAGGGAGATTTCACAAAATCAAACAAAACTATTTCTGAATAAGTAAAAAACCCTCACACCCCTGAAGTGCCTGCGACATTCTGACAGTGTGCAATGATCTGACAGGAATGTCACAGAGAAAAAAATTTCAATGTGTCATATAAAAGAAAGTCTATCTATAAGCATTAAAATAATAAAACATTAATATCTTTTATCTGCATCACCGTTGATACAAGTCAATTTTTGGGGACATTGTATAGTGAGCGGGAAAAGTTCTGCTCCAAATATCCATTCCTAGGGGAGAACCAAAGCCTTCCCTGGGAGAGAGATTTGAAAATTATTAAAAATAACCCTCATGGTGTCAATGTGACTCCTGAGCAGAAAGGTGCTATGAGATCTGCTTCTTATGGGACAAATTACAGCAGGCTTCTGGGAAAGCAAAGTAGAAGCATCTTCTTTTCCCTTCTTGTACTATGCATTTCTGTTTGTCACTCCCCTTTGCAGTCTGTTATTTCACAAAGAACATACATATCTTCCATTTGTCAATCAGCTTTTTGATTTTTTTTAACTGCCATTTTTCATACAGGAGAGTAATCAATTAAATGGTCAAGGTGAGGATTTTTATTTTAAAAAACCCCTAAAGACTCACTGTGACTTCATCAAAAGACACTTTCTAATTTAAAAACCAAAATTATCTTCATCACATATGAGTTTTGATTTGCATTTTTTTATTACTTCAGTGCCAAGGTCAAGTGTTCCTGCATTGCTACATCTTATAATCACATCCTCTGAATTTCCTTCCCTGTAACATCTTTTGTTTACTGCTTTCTTTTTTGTCACATCTAAAGCGAGTGAGACTGCCAGCTCTGTAAGTTTCTGTAAAATGGTTAGCACTTTGCAAACCACGGAAAATAACAGCATCTGTCCTATGCAGGATAGATGTGCTGAAGGCTGCTTTGAGATAGTGAACAAAATCCTTCTGAAAAACTGTTGAATTTTTTGCATGAATGCTACAAAAAATAAATGTTGGTTCAGTGCTGTAGGCTAAACTTTGTATTCAGGCTAAGATTTTTCTTCTGAGAATGCACTGATGTTTTCAGTAGATGTTCCTTAATCAACACTACTCTTCTTCCAAAATCATTGTTTCAAGATGTATATCTATTCAATAAAATAAGATATTTTGCTTTTGGATTCTTATTCATATTTTTTACAGAAATCTACTTTCCAAATGTAAACAAAGAGATTTCAGCTCCTTTGTCATATTTCCTTTAGCTCCAGGGAAGAAATTGAGGTGCAGACGACATAATCTATTTAAAAATAAAATTGCCTTTTTCAATCTAGCTGTAAAAAACTACATTAAAGATAAAGGTGTTGTCACAATAGTGTATTTTTGTTGATGACATTATTTTGCTCAAGGTCAGCTATTACACTTTCTGGTTTAAAGGTGAAAGTTGAAACACGCAATCACCTTGCTTACTAAGAATAGCAAACAGTTTCTGCATGGTGTTTTCCAAATTGTATTTTCATGCAAGGTCTTTAGTACATTTTCTATGACTCTTGGATGGACAGACCTATTTAATTTGATTTCAAATGCTGGACAATTCTTGACCTCAGACTAGAAGTCTGGAGACACGACAGTTATTTTTTAGAAGATTAAAGAAAGCAGAAGGACACAGGGTTTTCCACAACTTTCCTTCACTAATCACAAGGACTTGACAATGTAACATCTCTAATCTGTCATCTAGGAAATGAGTAAGGTCCTAAAAATAATTGGGAGTATCCCAAGGTGAATAAGTGTAGATCTATGAAAAAAGTGATATATTATCTCTGTATAATGTTACTGGTTTATCTTGGCATTCGTCCATCTCTGTCTCGATCTTGTGCAGAATTTTCTTATCTGTCTAACACTCATCATCACCTCAATTCTACAGGCTCTTCAAAGTAGCTGGTTGGATTTTTCATTACTTCCTATTACTACAGTCTTATTTAAAGCTGAAATGTAAGAAGAGATAAACTTACTCTTAATAGCAAAAGTTTTATTAAAATAATATTCTCTCTCCAGGTTTTAAGTATCCATAACATTGTGCATGAAATAAAAGACATTTCCCATTACTACGTAAATGTCATTTTTCCATCTAGGTATTAAAATAAATATTAACGCATTTAATTCTATCAGATTTTTCTGTTTTGCACTCATTTTTTTGTGCTTGTGACTAATTTATTGATTTTGAAAAATAAAGTCTAGGGTAACAATTGCATAGTAAGTATTATCTAAACACAGGCTTTTGAGTTGCAGTTACAACATACTCAATGAGCTTGAAAATGTATCTGTGGCATTACTTATCTAAAGTTGCAGTTGAATATGTTTATGAATGGTTGTTAATTTAAAACTCTTAAGGCACCTAACAGACTCAATTTGAGTGTAAACATTGGTAGTTTACTTCCACTAATACTACAGAAGGCAAGCACTTACTGACACAGATTAAAAATGCTACCTTATAAACTCCTCTAAAGTTGAACAAGATCCGAGACATTCTATAAAGGGACATTTTTAAAGAATAAAATGTCCCCCTGATATGACACATATCCCTCTTTTTGGATACTTTCTTACAGAAATGAAATAAAATATTTTAAATGCTCTGTTTTGTGTGTACAACAGAGGCCTAGAAGCCTCCACTCTGAACTCCCTTTTCTCGTCTGCTCTCCATTTCAGGTTCTGAAAATATCTGGGAGACTGAAGACGTAATCATAGAATGTTAAGGGGGTGGAAGGGACCTAAAAATTCATCTAGTCCCACCCCTTCTGCCATGGGCAGGGGCAGCTCCCACTAGACCAGGTTACTCAGGGCCTTATCCAGCCTGGCCTTGAACATTTCCAGGGATGGGTCATCCACGACTTTCCTGGGCAACCTGGTCCAGTCTCTCACCACCCTCACAGCAAAAATTTCTTCCATGCATATAACCTAAATTTCCCCTCTTTCAGGTTGTACCTCTCACTCCCTGTCCTCTCAGTATAGTTCCTGAGGAAGGGTCCCTATCTGGCCCCTCAGACACTGGAAGGTTGCTGTGAGGTCTTCTTCTCTTCTCCAGAGCAAACAGCCCCAACTTTGCATCGTGTGACTGGATTATCAAGACTTTCCTCTGTATTAATTTGAACCAAGTCTCTATGTTCATCATCCAACCAAAGCACAGATTTGCCATGCAAGTCACGTAGTGCTTCTCCACATTTGAGTGATGTATTAATCCTTGTACCACACAGTCCCAAATATATCATTTTCTATCCAAATATGCAGTTATGATTACCTTTTTACTTTCTGCAATTGTCTGTTGACAGCTTTCAGTCAAGAAACAAAAGTATGTAAACCTTTTAAAATGGCAGTAGATAAAATATATTGAAAGCTATATCAACTGGCAGTCCAAACAGATAGTAGCTTGAGCTTCTACAGGTTTGTAGACCTAGACAGAAAAGGCTAGCTTTAATAATTCAAAATCTATGCTTCATAATTACAACTGTAAGGCCATTTTTCAAATGACAGAATACATTCAGACAAGGTAAAAGAGATTAATTTTCATTTAGTACCTGGCTAAATAACATGTTTGTAATACTTCTGGACCAGCTTGGAGTCATGTTTAGGAAGTACCAAGAAGCATGGAGTTACAGAATGGCTTAGGTTGGAAGGGACCTTAAAGCTCACCTAGTTCCCTGCCACAGACAGGGACAGCTTCCATTAGAGCAGGTTGGTCAAACTATCGGAACACTTGCAGGGGGATGTGGCATCCACAACTTCTCCCAGACCTTTAAATATCCTAAATTATACAACCATACAATAATTATATAACCCTAACATGAATAATTTCCAGCCCACTGTATTTCAGTGATATAACCACAGGCATAAACCCCAGCTACCCTTGTTTTAATGTTATCTGCACAGCATTAGGCAGATAAGAAAATTCTCTGTTCCTTCATTAAAGGACCTCAATTCTGTCCTTTGCATGGGCACAGGACAGTTGTACCCAAATGTATCGCATTTAACTGAATCTCTCAAATGCCTCATATTTCTATATTTTCACCAAGAAACCTGAACTCTCTTACAGCAAACATTTTTGAAAGTTTTTGTGTAGTTTTCAAGCAGTTTCTTACCATTCTTTTAAATAATTTCAGTAAATATTCATTTCAATTTAATGCTTCATAAAGTAATGGACGAAAATAAAACTGCTGTCCTCAAAAACTTATAATCTAAGAATCCATCTAAGAATAATTTTGCAACCCACATTGTATTTACATGCACAGTCCAAGAAGCAAAGCATTAAATAAACATATATTTACGGAAAAGTTGATCAGAAGTGACCAAGTATTATAGTCAAATTCTATGTCAGTTTTTTTTTAATATTACCATGTGCTGTATTTAGATGATCAATTGTTAAACTGACAAACAAATCCCTTCATGGTAAGTGAACACTATGAGCCTTTTGCGAGTGGTGTATTTTAAGAAGGGACATTTAAGAGGAAAGGGTGGAGGTATGAAATGGATTTGTTTAAAGCTAGTGGCCAAATTCACATGTCATGGGACACTATCAAGTTCAGATTTAAACCAGAGATAAATCTGGAGTAGGAATTTGAAAGTAGTTTCAAGAATTCCATCCTCATACATTGAGAATTGTTTTATTGGAGCATTTTCACAAATATGAGTTCAGTCATTTCCTCTTCCCTTTATTCCCTCATTCTTTCTCATCTTAATTCGTAGTGGTGTGTTTATAGTAATAACTTAGTCAGACACTGGTTAAGCACAGGAATCATCTCAAAGTGATCTCAATAGGCACATGAAGATTGCCTTTCATACTTGTCCTTGACCTGGATATGGGAAATAGCATGAAAACAGGAGGGCCCACAAACTTCAAAACATCCCTAAAATTGACAAAATAAATTGTTTGTAATTATGGAATGTCACAAGAACTGCATAGCTATTTTTTTGAAAGTATTTTTTTTTAATTCCTGCAATTTCTTATTAGAATCTTTCAACTCCTAACTGACCAAAAATAGTAATGTCTTTTGTCTTCCCTTCCTGATCTCAGAAGTGAATAATTCTCAGGTCTATAAAGGTTTTGACAATCACACAAATCCTGTATTTCAAGGAAGACCTCTAACTTAAGCAGTGTTATACAAGCTCTTCCTTTAAAACCAGAAGTTATGATTCTAATGACCAATGATTTCAACACATCTGTGGAAATCTTTGTGAAAATTTACAGCACAACGCTGTGTGCAGTTTTACCAAGGACAACATAGAGGTGGGATATACAAAGTCTGACCACTTTCATAACAGCTACTGAAGTGCATGCTATGCAGATATAAGTAAAAATTCAAAAATTTTAATATCTTTTCCTCACAGTATGAATCTGTTTTATTGCTTCTTCTCAGACACCCAAGAAGTCAGGGCCGATAGAAGACTGTACGGAAAATCATAGAGTGGTGAAAAAGGTAAAGATCCTGTATTTCAGCAGAGTGAGACTTACATCTGTCTGTAGTCCACCCAAGTCTTCAATAGCCCCTGAAATCCACTTTCTCAGGCATGTCTTTATTCTCATTCTCTGGAATATGAGCGGCTTAATTACCCTTTCCATCTGAAATTATGAATTTTACTGTCCAGATTTTCAAAGTCTTCATTGATGCCCCCATATCCTTTTCTCCCCCTTCCTTTTCCCCATGCCTATTTATCCTAAAACTAAGCTGGCACAAACCTCAGACCAGTTCTAGCATATCATATGGAGCTATCAGATCTAATGGATCCGATTGTCCTTTATTCCTAGCTAAATATTTAAGCCAAGAGCTAAAAATTCACTGAAATGCATTAGAAAATATTGTATGCAAATATTACACAGAGATAAAGGCAGTCACAACGTGTATCTGCATGACAATCAAAATGTAATTTTAGTTTGTGTTGACAGCCAAGAATCAGTTTGAAACAGCATTAGCTGGATATCGATACTGCTGCTGTTGAGACGGACGTGACACATGTGAGCCACAGCAACAATTTCAGGCCAAAAAGCATTTTTTAGTCCCCAAAGCACCTTTTATACATTTTCCTGGCATTCATGCTACCTGTTCACTGGTTCCTAACTCCCTGCCTTACAAATTATTGGTTACCTACAACTAGTACACACTTCTAACCAAAATCAGCCTCCCTCAAGCAGGTGCTCATCCTCTTCTGTTTTTGGTTTCTTGCTTCTGTTGATGCTGAAATTCTCATGGGTACAAATGGATTATGTCGAGGTCGATGTCTATGAGGCTTGCTGAGAAGTTGTCTCTTCCCACAAATACAGCCCAATAATACCAATTTCAACATCAGCCGCTAGGACTGACCAAGCTTCCAGACAAGCAGTGGCTGAACCCTGTGTTATCAGCTCCCAAACTGGTAACATGGCAATAAGCTTCAGACCATTTAAATGAAAATACATGCCATCCTCAGCAAGAACTAAAGGCATATATAGACAGAAGAAAGAGATGTAGTCATAAATACAATCCATGAATTGAAATGCACTCTGCAGATGGATCAACAGAAAAGTAATTGTCTTTGATTAAAATTCATGTTTCTGTAATCTGATCAATGTGTATTAATTATTCAGATAAGTACCACTTCCCCTTTATGCCACACAAGTATTTTTCTATAGATCTTGTAAATATGGGTTTGATGTCTGTCATGTATGTATTTATTCCTGCAGAATGTCATTCATAAGATCATGCAGTAAAACAACGCTCCAAAGAACTACCATTGGGGTTTATGCATAGATAAGATGGGCACACTGACAGAAATGCAAGAGGGAAGAATTTCAAAGACCAGTAAATAAGCTCTCTTTAAGTTGTCATATAAGAAAAGAACTATTATAATGTATTTTTCCATTCATACTGAAAAAAAATGAAAATTGTGCCAAACTTCATAAACAAGAGAAAGAATCATACAAATGCTGTGTGTTATCTGGTGAGCCAGAATCAACCATAGATGTGACTTCATGAACCATTTTCCAGTAGATTTTCATAAACTATTTTAGACACTTTTCATAAAACAAAATAAAATACATGGAATTTTGGTATGGACAAACTCTTTACTGAATATATTAACTTATATCCAATATTCTGGTAGTTATTACCTCCAATTTTTGTAATGAAAAAAAATTGGCACTTGAGAATGGGGGACTAAATGGTCTGATGGAGATAGTGCAGAAGTTACACTTCTACCAGCAATAGTGTGTGAAAGAAGTTCCTGACAAAATTTTTGTGAAAAAATGGTGGGGTTCCTTTTGTTTCATTAGTAAAGTTAACTTAAACCAAACTTGAAGGGCCTGATCTCATTGGCATACATACGATTCTGAAAGTATAGTTAGCTTTGTACAGATGGAAGGGTTACATATATAGATCCAAATGCAAAAATAATTTCTCAGTAAACCAGCAATACATGTGAAGACACTTGATTAATTTAAGGTCTTCATTTCCATAATAAGGAAATTGCAAAACTAAAATGCATCCACTTAAGAAATTAATTTTCTGTACTTTATTAATTCCAAGCAATTCAGCCAACAGAATTGTGGAAAATTAAAGGCAAATGGTCTTTTCAAAATATTTTTTAAAGTCACATTGGTCCTACTACAGGTCCAGTAGAAAAATTAGTAAAAAAATCTCATTCATGAAAGTGATGAGCAAGATCACATTAGCAAGTTACACTGAAATAACTGACAAAACATCACAGGACCTTCACCATCAATTTAGATAATGCAATAACTCAATTTGGACTTGCTTTAACTCTTACGCGCACATTTTATTTTATATTTATTAAGTTGATTTTTATAATCTGGATCTTATTTTTTAGCTATGAGAATCAGTACAAAGAGACTGGCATACACCCAGTAAATAGAAAAAACATTGCAATCTTCTTTTCTGCAAACAGATTTAGGGGTTTAGCCAGTGATCAAATGATAACTATACGGCAAATACTTAATATTTTCCTGATATCAGGGTACCTTCTACACTTGAAATTCTATTAAAACTTCCCTGAGATAGAAGCAAGTCAGTAATTTATTTATTTTTAATATAAAAAGTGCAAAGAAAAGTACAGAAGAATTAAATAAAAAATGTAATGGCTGTTTAAGCAATGTATAAACATGAAAAATTTCCTTCCATTTCTTTGGTATGTCAAACTGAGATCCTTGGTGTCACTGGTTAACTTTCCTGTGCTAACACAAAACTATTCTCCTCCAAATAACACCATCTGAGTCAAACTATTTAGACAAAACCATGTCATCTTATGATGGACACACCACCCTGACTGGTAAGAATGATTAACATAATGGCCTCTTTTTGGAAAAAAAAAAGAAACACTTTTTTTGACTCATATATCTTTGTCATCTCCCTGTTGTACAACCCCAGCATTGGCATTATAGAGCTTACCTAAACTACAACTACTGTCTGAATAAGAGTGTTGTCCTTCATAAGACGTGAATTATCCCCTTGCTATATTCCTCTTAACATAATGGACATTCCCTTGCTTATGTAAGGACATATTTAAGACTAAGCACTAGTAAGCATGAAAGATATTCCCTTCTTTCCACCATGAGATTCAGTCATTGTACAGAAACAAAAGTTAGAAGTTAAGCTTTTTAACCACTATTAATGGTGCCTGTTCCCTCATTCCAGCAGGAAGATACTTTGCCAGACATATCTAATTTAAATGAAACTGGGAGACTCTGGCCCATCATACCACAGTACAAACACACACACACATGCATAGGTATATATATAATAAATTATATATCCTAAAACAACTATGTCTTTAAAATATGTTAATACTAAACAGGCAGTAGTTCCCTAAATTAAAATGAATGGGAATATTTATTAACTATTAATAATGTTTATTAACTATTAATCAGTTGCTAATGTTTATAACATCTTACAGAAATTGGGATAAAATTTCTCACCACCAGTGAGAAATTATATGATTGTACACAACCTATCTCAAGACCATGAGACAAAACCAGAAATCATGAGACAAAGTCAGAAACATGCATGAAAGACAATATCAGACTTGCTCTCAGGGGTTTCTTTTAAAAGATGTCTTGCAAAATAAGAGGTATTTTTCCATAAGTCTTCTACTTTCTCAACCCATAAGACAGTCTTACAATTTCTCAAATCCTTATGGCAATTAAAATGAAGCCAAATAGAAGAATTGATTTTAAATATTCCGCTCCTTTTAGGCATAATTAAAATTGACATTTTTGCAAGGAAACCTTGTTACAGATTTTATATTCTTTTTAGTATAAGATTCTGCTGCCGTTTTAGAACCTGAAATAGAAGTTTATTCCCTTTCCCTGCCTGAGTCACGAACTGGTCGATCATGACAGAAGAGACTAAAAATACAATGCATGACTGCACGCAGCGCCCGTAAATCCCAGGAAAGAGGCGTCTCTGGACATTAGTGCAGCGAGACTGGCGGCCAGGCGCTGCCGAGTGTGTCAGCCCGCGGCTGCGGAGCGGACACTCTGTGCCGCGGCTAGGAGCACAGGAAGCATCGAGAGTTTCTGCGGCGCTGCTTGTCCCGAGATAATGCCATTGTGTGGGGAGCCGGGCGGCCTCTCCCAGCGCTGGGAGCCCGGCGCTGGCGTCTGGCTGCCTGGCCCGCGGCCAGCCCGGGGCTGGCTCTGCGGGGAGGGCGGCCGCTCCTCCGGCAGCTCCGAGCGCAGCCCGGCCACACCTCGCCTTCCAAAGGAAATCTGGCCAGAGCTCCAGACTTTATGACTTCTTCTTTACGAGCCCATTCTCTTTTTTTTTTTTTTTTTTTTTTTTCCCCACTTTGCTTCGGTATTCGCGCTGGGCTCTCAGAGAACTATTTAAAGTCACAAGCAATAAATGAGCTGATGACAGGATTATTGGGAAAAGTCATACTTCGATACCCTAAAACGCACGTTGCATTCCTCTCACTTTTTAAACAGTGGCAAATTACTGTCACCGCCACCCATCCTACAGAAGGAAAGATTAATTTCAACAGGCAAATTCTGCAATCTTCTTAATTTTTATCCCCTTTAATTCTACCAGGTTTATTTAAGATATATGTTCTGTTTAAAACAGACATTGTTCTTAACACACAAAGGAGTTCAAGGATGTGGCATCAGTGTGTTCCCACCCACCATTTGCTCTGATGGTGTCAGATTCTCTGAAAAAAACATTCAAGTCCCAGAGCAAGTATTGTGCTGAGTGTATTTTTAAATTATGCATTTCAGTAATGGTAAATCATAGACATTAAAAGTTTAATAAAATATTTCCCTGTACAAAATCCAAGTGAAAAAAACCTCACCAATCAGAAAATATAATACAACACAACCAACATCCGCTATCTTTGCTCCAGAGAAGACTCATTTTATAGCCCAGGCCGTCCCCAAAGATCACACCTCTTATACCTTCTAAGATACTCTTAGGCATATACATAAATGCTCATTATACTGGATTTAAGCATGTCCTTAAGTGTTCTTTTGAAAAGGTAGCAAATAGAACAACAGTAGTGACAGCTAAATAGCAAAAAATGACAATATTTGCATTTTCAAAAATATGAGAAATTTGTTAAAATCAATGGAAGTTAGTCTAAGACTAGGAGCAGATTTCTATATCAGCTTTAAATATATGTATATTATTGTTTTTACATTAGCACTAAATAATTTCTCAAACACTATGCAATTCTTCTTCATAGGTTAATTTTATAATAAAATAACGAGATTTCACAGGTAAACTACATTCCTGTATTTATTTTATACAAATATTTTACAAATGCCTATTATTAAATAATACAAATTTAATTGTTATAGCATTAATATTTGATACAGCAATAATTCTGACTAGTAACATAACTAGTGTTTGGTTTATTTTTGTAAAATTATTTTTATGCCCTTATTAAATAAAATCACTATAGCAGCAAGGTTTCAGCTTCTAAAGAGTAAATGCAAGGGCACTTTTATATTTAAGGCTCTACACTTAACCTGAATCTAGAAAAAGGCTGTGTTGAATACGACTTGGTCCACAAGAGGTATAATCCATACATTGTGAAATATCAAAAGCCCCAAAATTCAAACTTTTACACCTGAGTCTAATGACAATTCATATTCTGAGACAGATCTCAAAAGTAAACGATAAAACTAGCTTTAAATTTAATGTTTAAAACATACGGTTTTTACTTGTCTTTTTAATGTTGAACTTCTGGGATTGTTATTTTCAAGCTACTCTGTAATCAAGAAAATGTGAAGAATACTTTAGTGTCACACCATATTTTTTAAGTCACGTGGCATTCCAAAGGAAAAGACTTCAAAGGAAATCAAAATAGCAACTTATTTAAAGTTTAGTTTGATTAAAACAGTTTAGATATATTCTAAAAGAATATAATACCAATTAAATTATCTCAAGTTTCTCAGCCAAGCCGATACAGTCATCAAAAAGTAACCAATTTAAAAAGAGTTAAAACCATTAATAAATTATTTTATTACATGTGTCATCACATTAAAATACTCAGGGATATATCAACATTGAAAAAAAGAATAATTCTGGATGACAACTTCGTGGTTCTTTAAAGTCATATTTTTGGAGATGATTGCTCAATTAATACAAAAAAGCAATCACTTGTTTTGAACAACTGAGAAGGAGAAACCAGCACACAGGTTTCTCTTGATTCCTGTAGAAGTTGTGGCAGAGACGAAATCCCAAAGGGTTAACCTCCTCCTTGTGGCACCTATTGTTTTAATGCAGTGACAATGTATGAAAGCTGGTAGCAGCCAAGACATGACCCCATAGTAACCCGTCTGTATGCACCTCTCTGATTGTCTCCTCTGCACTGATCCAGCTGGTTGTCCAAAGATCCAGTAAATATTTGCATGCCCAGCGTAAGGCAGTGGCACTTTCCGCGTAGAGCTGGTAACGAGAGACAACATCTCAGCTCTGAGTCAACAGCGAAGAGCAAACAGTGGCTGCTAGTGGGGAGCACCAACTGCAGTGCCACGGCAGCTCTCAGGTACTCATGACCGTGACCTACACGCTTTATCACACTTTGATCAGCATTGTGAAAGCAGACACTACAGCCGTGGCTGCCTGTGGTGAAGCCTTGCAGGCTCGCTGGTCCTGAGGGAATCTCACTGCCCTTCTCCTCCTCTCTGTGTTTCTTCCTTTAAGCAGGCAAACAGAAACAACACGATGGACCATGATATGTCTGTGTACACATACCCATGTAGCTGCTGATCTCAAAAACAGGTGCTAACTCTAAAATTCAGCCTGCAATCCAAGGGAAACCTTGACAGTTGCACACACGTTGCTATTAGAGGTAAGAGTCCAAGGAATTAGGCAGCAAGGGGCACTATAAGCTTAGGCACTGAACAGATTAAAATGCGGTCAAATTTAATGAGTCACCTGAATTCAGCATTTTACCACGTGCATGTATTTTTCTGCCCAGCAACAATAGCGGCAGTGCTTTCTCCAACAACTCAGGCTTCTGCTCTGCCTTACAGTTCTACCATCCATTCTAAATCAATGCAGAATAACTTGTGTTTCAGTAAATTATATGTGATTCTAATAGTAAGAATTACTTTGCTGAAGGGAGGTAGCTCTGCACAAGAGCTTAAGTAAGATATGGGCTTTGTAAAGTCGAGATACTGTCTATCTAATCTAAGACCAGGAAGAATTAAACCGAGTTATTGCAATTATCTTAGTAATAAATTGATGAGTGGGTTACCCTTGTCTTCTCTGCAGCCTCCTGCAGAAAGAACTTTGGGCTGCGGTTTCATATTGATCTGCCCTTATATTACTTTTCACCAAGGACCCACTTTGCTAAATATCTTAATATCAATGTTTTAAAACTGTTGGTCTTGATTCGAAATAAAAGTTAAAGGAAAATTAATTATTAGAGGAAGATAATAAAATATTATGCTTTTCCTTGTCCATTTCATTGATGTGAAATGAAGACTTTCATATTTTGACAAAAATCAGATCTTAGCCCAGGCTAAATGCAAGTACATTTGTGAGCCTTCTGGAAATTTTTCAATCTCCTTTGAAACAACTCCAAAAAGCCATTTTATTACAATGCATTTTATAGTACCGATGATGATGCAGAGTATATTTGTGTATAAATTAAAATACAGACAGGTTCTGTTCTACTGCCTTCTACAGAATTTAATGAGAGCTTTCCAAAACTTGCAGAAAGAAAATTTAAAATTCTGAGTAAAACTGGCAGTTTTCCAACAGATGAAGGCTGGAATTGAGAAAGAAGGAAGGTTCTTAAATAAAAAAGAGTCATAGTCAAGTAACAGAAGAGGTGTAAAAATAAATGTTTGTCATGAGCTCAAGAAGGATTAGAATGGTAAGTTAGCTGGAATTCTTTCATCTCTGCCCTTTCACCCAGAGAAGCCTAAGTTAGGGTTTAGGCGAGATAGCTTAAGTGATAACTTTAGACTGAAGTGGTTGGCAAGGAATTTTGTGATCAATGTCTTGCAGTGGTTGGTGGATTCGAGACTGTCGTGAAGTAGCACACTACAGAGCAGAAATCAATACTCAGACCTGCAAGTAACAAAGATCATGTGGCATCTCATCAGGAACAAAAAGCCTCAGAGAGCACATGGCAGAACGGGATCAGAACAAAGGTGGGAGCCAAAGCTTCAACATGTCTTGTGATTACAAACAAGAGGCAGGTTATCAAATGGATTCTGAAAGTGTTCCTCAAACTGTTTTTAGCTGTGTGCCAAGTTCCCAACTGTATCTTCCTTTGCATGTTCCCAAGTTTTTAGTGGATTTCCTCCTCTTGTCAGCACTTTTCTGCTCCTCCACCACCCCCAGTCTCTCTGCTATCTCCTCACTCATCCACACACACTTCAGTAGTGATCTGTGCCATACTTTCCTGTAGTACCACTGCCTCTTCCACATCTGCCCAGTTGTAATTTCAACCACTCCAGAAGAAAGCTGCGAAGCCCTCTTGTGGACTGTTATGATGGGAGCAAGGAGAGCAAGGTAAATGGAAAAATTATTAACTTTCCACATGTGGTAAAATGTGTAACTTCAACAGCACTGGCTTTATTTCCAGGTTCTGGAAAGCATCTTGTAGAGTTTTCTGATTAGTCTATAGACTTTTCACTTATACAGCTGACAATTCCTACCTACATATTTGCCTTCTAATCCTAAATAATTTAATGCAATTTTTATTCTCTTCCTGGCTTTGTAACTCTTTGTCCCTCCAAAAATATTTTGATCTCCCTCACCATATGACATCTCTTTTTTCCCCCCAACTCTTCTCACTTAAAGTTGCATTCCTTTCTTCAGAATGCCAGAAAGAGGAGAAGAAAAGTGTGAGGACTGTCTCTGCCCAACTTATGTAGCTCAGGACTAGTGCCAGAAAAGGAGTTCCTTAACTTCTGCTACTGCCTTTTTTATTGGCACACTCAGTAGTGGTAGACACTCTTGATTGAATTATAGTTTAAAATCTGGTGAAAATTATATGCATCTGAAATTCCTTATTTTCCATGTATGAAAAGTTTAAGAGGTATAGAGCCATGGGAATTCTCTGCCTCCTTCCAACAACTGGAATTTCAAGACCCACAGCCAAATGACATAGCTGCTATATTTTCACAATTGATTATTAATTAAATATTAGAACTCTACAACATGACTAAGAGAAATGTTTCAGGTGTTGATGAGATTTGGAAAAACCTCAGCTTCAGAATTTACATTATATTCTGATGAAGTTAGCAGACAATATAAAACACAAAAAAAACCCTGTCATGACCCAGAAACTCAGAGGAAATTTTACCATTTGTTTGGGCACCTGGGTTGAGGCCTGAGAAAGTGCAAAGTGTGAACATTGTGATGTGATGTGATGTGATGTGAGAAGGAAATTCCAGCAGAAATTTCCAGCAGAAAAATAAAACTCCAGGTTCTCTGGCAGTTTTGTGATGTGATCTACAGGGCAAGGCTTCAGTCCACATTGAATATGCAGATATTTTTGAATATTTTGGTTCAAAATTCAGTATCTTATTTGTCAGAAATAAGCATGAAGTTATAGCAATCTTAACAGCTGCACAAGATCAAAGATACTTAAAGGCTGGTCTTAAGGTGACTGAATAGCAGCAAAAGCCATGTTGGAGTCCTGGATTGTGACACCATCTTTCCTCTGCTTTTCAACCTCATGTAAGAGAGGAACAATGTGGAAAAATGGTCGTTTATATGATATACATACAATAATACATACAATATATAATACATACAATACTGTATGCATTATTAAGTAATACGATAGCAGAGTCAAAAAGCAGTTCTACATTGCACTTGGTTGTCTTTGTGTCCATTTGACAGATCCCTGGAACTGAGCAGTTCTAGGCAGAGGGAAATTTTGAGTGCCAGTGCATGGAGTGGGGCTCGCAGGTTGACTGTGCTTCCCAGGAAGTCTGAACCTGGAAAAAGGAACCCATAGTGCAATGAAAGATGCAGTTGTGCTGATTCACTGAAACAGAGTACATGATAAATATATAGAAGTGTGTATAAACAGAAATTCATCCCTATCGCTTTTTGGAAGAATGATATTTTTTACTGAAAAGTTTTTCTATTTGATAAAAATTAAAAAAAAAAAAACCACAAAAATGTAACAAGATAAGTGAAACAAAGGGAAATAAAATTTCTTTTCAAAGGAGTGGCAAGAATGCAAATCCAGGGGATGAAAAAATATTAGCATGTCTAAAGGCAAAATAAACCACTTAGAGGATGCACATTTCCTGCTTCCTATGATTCTGTGCTATACAAACTGTATCTTTGCTCAATGTAAACTGAAATAAGCAGTATCAAAGTTGTAACAGATGATGATTTCATTCTATGTGCACTCTATATTTTTATATCTGGTGTGTGTCTAGCACTATAGGAACCCTACCACAGGCACAACCTACTGCATAGCTACCAACTTTCAAATACCTTATCTGCACAAAGGAATCAGGCGAGGGGAGGCTGACTCACATTCTTGCTGATAGACATTGCAGCATTACAATGTAAGGAAATAAAGTAATGCAGGTTTAACTGAAATGGCTTGAGAGGCACTACTGCAAGTTTTCTATTACTCCAAACTACATCTATAACATGGCAGTGACAATTTACTCTTCTCGTACAGTAAGTGCACAAGATTCCAGGGGTAAATACTTCTTTTTTAAACACATTTCTTTTTTTCACATTTAGAATTATACGTATTAATTAGTTTGCCAGATATAAACTGAATACCATCCTTTAAAATTGTTTTCAATTGCACTGGGGGTGGCTCCTTTAGGCAACAAAAAAAATGTAATATTTTGGAGACACATGTGAATTAACACTCATTTTGCAGTCTATGAAGAGGTCACATCTTATTTCAGTACATGCCCAGAAATGGTATATTCAGATAAAATTGCCCCATGGAGACCATTCACAGCATATTTAATGTTTTGGTTATGGACAATATTTTGTTTGATTTTATGAAACAAGTTGTAGCAATCAGTCTTTCATATTTAGATATTTTTCACTCTGCAGAGTGAAGAGAGGCTTGTGCAGGATGGACTACAGTGGTGACACATCCATTGTCTAAAATGTTTGAAATTGTGTTCATAACAAATATTTTATTGGTAATATTTAACAGCTGTATATTTGAATAAATAGAGTCATCTTAGGATTTCAGAAAATTTGAAAATGCATCTACAAAGCCACTATTCTAACTTGCTTATACCTTTTTGGTTTCCAAATGTGCTACATCATAGCATTGAGGTTCCTGATTAAAGATAACCTGTCATGCAGCAACAGTATTATTAATTTAATTAAATTTCTTAGACTACAGAAGCAGTGAAGACAGGCCACCAGCAAGAAATCTGCTTTAGAAAAGTCTTGATAAGACTTGATACTACCAAGCTTAGAGAGCAAAAGTTACTAACTCAGCACTTGTCCATACGATTGCTTTGTTCCCCCCCTCTGTACTACTGTGACAGGGAAGGTTCAAGGCTGATGTATTTCAGCCGAACCAAAGAGATGAAGCTAGAAGAGAATGGATACTGCAAAGATACATTAAAGCATTTTTTTTTCCTTTTCATCAAGCTAAAATATAAATAAAAACCTTCTCAGAAAGACCTGAATAAAATCTCCGTATTTTTACCTGAATTCTCCACTAGAGCCCAGTCCTCCAAGCTGGTAGTACAGGACAGAGGGAAGACAAGCTCAACCAAACTGTCCAACATAATCAGCAAAAAAGAATTGTTTTGTGCTGGAGGAAAAAGTATGGAAGATAAACAAAGATTTTTTGATTTTTAAGTTTCCCAAAATTTGGGATCATATGCATACTCTCTTACTATTTTCATGTCTTTTATAGCTGAGCATCAGCACTACCAGCTCCCTGGCACAGCTGTAGTGGACCCTTTCCTTCTATATTTAAGACCTGGCATTGTAAATGTTTTCTTCTTAAAAGTACTTATCTTCTAGAAGTTTTGTTTTAAAATTTTCTCACCAAAAATATTCTACTGATTTCACTGACCTCCTGGAGTTTATTTTCAACTTTCATGTATCTGCCTATATTTTTTTCAGGACATGCTCTGAGATCTGGTGAAGTTTGAAAATATTTTACTATCCAGTGGCATCTCTAGTGTGGAGCCAATCTTCTAATGGAGCATTTATGAAATTTAAATTTTTCTTTTGTATATGTTATCTTCAGGTAACTTCTAGTTAAAAGGCACAAACCTCTAATTTCTTAGTTTCAGCCTAGACTACACATTATTCGCTTCCAGTCTGTGCTATATGAGGACATAAGTTTATTTAGAAAAGATGCCCATTTGAAGAAATGGGAACATGGTCCTATAAGCCATTTTCATATTCAATTTTACAGGAGGTGCTGCTCTGTCTAGGCAAGGAAATTCATAGTAGCATTACGCCTACTTGTTTGCACAGTCCTCCACCAGTAGCAACCTGTGCTAGTTTTTGCAGTGATATATACAGAAGTTTTGGCAGCTGTTTAATATAAGCAGGCCTGGTCTTGCATTCTCAGCACAGGCAAGTCTCCAACAAATCAGTGAACCAGCAATTTGCTGGCCTCAAAAAAATGCACGGTTTCATTACACTCTTACTTTAACACACACAGAAAAAGAGCAGCAAACCCTCACTTAAAGTTTAGTTCCTACAATCAAGCTGAATAGATAGCTGAAATTCTTGGTGTGTCATACAGTTCTATCAGGATCTCTCTCAACAACTTCAAGAAATGCCACCTCAGGTCCAAAGTCACAAGGCTACAAGAACATCGTTTCAATTTTGCAAACAGAGCTGTACGTGGGACACTAAAAGCACTTTTCCCTAGACTTTACAAATTTCCATCAAACACAACTGCAGGATGAAGACAGCAGATCAGCAACCACCACCCCAACAAAAAATCACTTCAGTCTACTCATACCAAAGTGAGCATGCTGACATTTTCATGTGGTTGACTAACTTTTCTTTATGGCTACCATAAATTCAAACTGTTATAATTACTGTCAATAAAATTAATGAAATTACAGGCTGCTCAACAAAAGGAATATCAATCTGTAGCATTTTATCAGGTCAGTAAGACCTTCATTTATCACTGGTACATTTTGTGTAAGGCAGGGATTTGGCTCTAGGTTTGTAGCTGTTGTAATTTCTTAAAGTTGCATTCCAGGATCTTAGAAACATCTCATATATTGATTCTGCTTGCTTGATCAAGAAAAAGCTTTTCAAAATAAACAGAACTTCTAAAACAGTTTCTAAAGACTTAGAATAACTTCACTCCTGAGCCAAATGCAAAAAATACAGCAGTTTAAAAACAAAATGCAGCAAATTTTCAGTAACTGCCAATTTGGAAATGTATCTTAAATACAAACCCTCCAGAAGGGGTTGTAAATTTCTCCACTTTGGGGCAGAAGGCATGAAAAGCTTCATACTGCTCTAGTTTCCTGTTTGCTGTAAAACAATAAGGAGAATGCCACACTTTTTAAAATTTGTGATATATTATTTTCTTTTTTATAATTGAAGGCACACAAAGACATTTCCAGTACTGAAAAAAAGCCCACGAAGAACACATTCAAAACACAGAGCTACACAACTGTGTTTTATCTTTTTGCATTACATGAATAAAAATGTTCTCAGTGATTTCATGTCCAGCTAATAACTGAATTGCTCTACAGATACATTGACTAGATGGTATTCTGGTGTCACAGTTTAATTCTTGAGTCCCAGACAACAAAAATAATAGGAAACATATTGGAATTTCATTTTTGAAGTGTTAGGTCATCTTACTTTCAAAACTATCTAAGTTGTTTCACAACCTGACTTCCTTTTTCAACCATGTCCTGGACACTGAAGAATTCAAACTTCACTGAAAATCACTGTGACTTAGAGCTCATACTATGTGAAACTACAAGCATTACTCTAAAAAAACTAAGCAAAACCAAATAAACACCAACAAAAAGAGGCAAAAAATATCTAGACAGGTTTTACTTTTTAGTCAGACTCAAGAAAAATTATTAATTTATTTTTTGGGGTCTTGTCACCTTGTTTTAGTAAAAAATCTGATTTTGGCAGGTTATGTCTAATGACCACAATTTTCTGTCAGCATTCTGGGCTCTCAAATGAAACAATCAGTTGCTGTTCATTGGAACAATGAAGTTTTAATCCTACTTGAATATTTTTAAATGCTGCATCTTCTAGCCCTCAGGGGACAAAGTGTTAGAAACATTTTTCATAACGCTGTAAAAAGCTGAAGTTGAATATTATGTAACTTCAAAAATCTGTGCTAAAAATCTAGATACATAAGTTGCTAAGTCATTTGGGCACTGAAAAGTGACATATTCATTCCTCTTTGGATGGGTTTGAAGAGAAGAGATTGGGCTAGAACTCTGTCATCCATTTGGAAGATATCTTGTACGTGCAGATACAAAAATTTTACTACATACACTGGTCAGCAGAGACTGGCAGTAAAAATCCGTCCTTTATGGCTAGAAAATATGAGCCTTACCATTTACTCTTTTTTGTGACATTAACCCACATCAAGAAATTAATTATGTCTATTTTATGTTGCACAAATTTAGGTAAGGATGAGCCTGATCTTTTCCAGGCCTGGAAAACAAAACTCTTTCCTCACTTAGCTACACTGGACACTGTCTTCAAGTACTATTTCAGTTATTAACAGTGCTTTTCCAGACCAGTCACTTACGTAACGAATATTAAGAAAGCAAACTAGTAAAGGTAGAGACTTAAATTGGCACTGAATTTTGTGGGGTCAGCATTGCAAACATCTCTTTTAGTAACCAACTGTAATAAAGTGCTTATTTCTATAGTGTTCTCATGTTTCCCAGGTTAACTTAAAGAAGTCAGGCAACTGAAAACATTAAAGAATCTCCTAACTTAGCTGTATGCAAAATTACCTGCTTTAGGGTAGTTTCCCTATCCAGTGCAAATGAGGAAACTTTACAATACATCAAGGATCTTTGAGTGCCATTAGATCTGTTTCCATTTAGCAAATATTCCCATATTGACTGATTTCTTTCTTTTTCAGTGTTGGTTTGGTATTTTTATCCCTGCTAAGAATTCTCAGGTCAAATCTCAATAAAGAGCAACTTGAACTGATTCCATAGGAATTTACTTCAAGCAAAATTATGAGAACAGTTTAAGAGAAAGCAAATCTGATCTGCAAAAAAAAATCTCTCCAAGCTCTACTGAACTGCTTCAGAACCACCAGTGCCCTGCCTAACCACAACAGCAGCCATCACCACAGCTGTCACAGTAATCAATGTTTCACAAAAAAGTATTTCAAAGCTGATTTAGACATACAGGGACAACACTTTTGCAAGCAGTAAAAATAGAAAGACTAATGTATTAGAGTAAAATACATGATTTTGTACCTTGAGAAACACTTGTCTGAACAAATAATCACTGATGCTCCTCATGTGTGGACAGGAGGACCCATGAAAAAGAAAAGTAAGCCATCACTTCTCTCATGAGTATTTACCTCTTGAATAGAGAAAGCAAGACTCTCCTTCACTACTGGTTTTGGAATACCCCCAGCATAGTCTCGCTGAGAAAATATTAGAATAAATACTTTGGTTTTTGTTTTTCATATGTTCCTCAATTTTTTATTCCAGATGAAACACAACTTAAGGCACTAAAAAAATATCTTGGGAGAGTTTATCAAGCAAGGTCACATTAAAGAGTGCTAGGTTATGTCCTTAGATAATTATTTAATTTAGAACAATAAGGCTGTGTTTGGAAATTATACCTGTCACTTTAAAATACACCTCCTCCTGATTTAACACTGATTCATGGCACAAGATCCAGTTTCAATGTAATGTCAAAATGAAAACAGTACTTTTTAAATGACAGGTCAACTGAACCTGAGTGATTTTAGTGAAACATGGTTATTTGTAATTATCATCAAAATTTGTTTGGTTTAGATATCTATTGTTAAAGAAAATACAAAGCTCTTGTAAAGTGTTTTCTTCTTCTCTGATAAAGAAAGAATATTCAATATGAAAATCACTTTCCAGTACAGTAGAAACAAATCTGAAAAACAGTGAAATCATGTGGGATTTCATTATATAATTATCTCTAATTATAAGGAAGCAGCACTTAGTAGACTTGATGAGAGATCGAATGAGAGAACTAAGACAGATACAAACCAAATCATTTTTATTCCAAAAAGTTTACACTTTAGTAGGTCATAATTGCTTTATAGAAAGACAGTTTTATTTCATTTTTTGTTTTCACCCAGGACTGTTGTGTGAACACCATAATGCTGCTGTTTTGCTCATCACTTCTAAAGATTTGAAGATTCACAAATATTTTGACTTTTACTGCAGAATACAGTTTTGCAGTTGTCTTGCAAATAATATTGAAGAATACTGAGGACAGATGAAGTGCCTCTTGAACATTAGATCTCTCTCTTCTCACCATTTACAGAAAATACAGTTGTTACTAAAGTTCAGGTTTTTCTGTGCCACGAGGAACATTTGTTATCTAACACTGAAGTGGGTGGTATGCCATTTCCTCAGAGCCCTTCTTCTGTAAAATTGTTCTCTGGGTTGCTGAAGTTTTTCAATAAAGAATCAGCCTGAGGTCTAAGCTGAGCAGAGGAAGAGTCCTAACTTTCATTTTTACCTCAATTATGCTATAAATGTTAGGCCTAAAGAAGAGGACAAACTATTCACAATTGTTACACCTGAAATAGCTGTCTCTCACTAATTTTGTAACTTAAGCAGTGTCATTTCAGAGGATAGGTCTGTGTTACCACAGCATTTCATTAACAGACTCAAAATGTTAAGCAGCCCCATGTAGGGAGGAGACAAGGGTCATATGCCTGCAGGATTAAAATGTCACCTTTCTATAAGTCACCTGATGAGTACCTCCAACCAAAAAAAAATGCTCCCAAGCTATTATTATCTTCTAGTAGCTAGTAAGATTCTATGTATTTTCAATATGCTGTAAATTACAGAATTTGGATCAAATGGACATTATAAACAGAAATTTCAATTGAATAATAATTTTACTCTCAGAAGACATTGGCATTAGCCAAATGAGACTACATAACTGAAGCTAGGAGGTTTATAGCACTGAATTGATGTAAAAGCATAAACTTATCTTTTTTTTACTGGTAGAAACCTGCTGTGGGAAAAAAAAGTATTTCTCAACCCAACTGTTTAAATCAGGGCAAGGGCAGACAAAATTGGCTGTGCTGAGATGTCACATCTACTGTACATCCTCTGGCAAGCAGGCCCCAATATTCTAGACAACACATAAACAAGTGTCTTTTCACAGAGGGACAGAATGGCTCCAGTCCCAAATCATAGCTTCCAATAACAAAGCAGGGAAGTGAAAACTCCAGTTTATTTACAAAACGTACGTGACACAAATGACAGAGATAAAAGTCTTTCCGAGAAGAAATTCAAGGAACGTCTTACAGTGCTCCCTTTGAAACACATTAGAATTGGAGATACACATGTGCCACAAACCAGCTGCGAAACTATGGCCCAAGGTGATTTGGAACCTTATAAAAAATATAAATGATATAGTGAGAAAAATTAAAGAGTATTTATATCTATCTGGAGAAAGTGAAAGCTGTTACAGGGGCTACAATTTGAAAGAAAGCAACACAAAAGTCTGTCTCAGCTCTGTATTTTATAGAGGTCAACTGCAAAGACAACACAGAAGTCAGGAGGAGGAAGGAGTTTGCAACCGAAAGGAAAATGTGGAAGAGGAGAGTGAAAGGAAAAACTTAGATGTGCCCCTTTTTTGTATCATAAATATTTAAATGTAGGGAAAAAAACAGTGATAGAAATTCCTGAGATTTTTCCTGCAATTAAAACAAAAGGACATAAAGTTTATTTAATTTCACACTTGTCTTTCAGTTCACAAAGGCACAACTTAGCATAAATCCTTTTGGATATTCTGTGCAATGTATTACCTTATTTTTGGACGACTGCACAATGACTGCAGCTGTTTTATAGGAAACTATGTTTGAAAAAGTTAATTATATTTCAAGTATTCCAAGGGAAGTGGCCAGAAGAGAGGATAAATGGCAAGGATATTCATCAGGCACTGGCAGGAGCACAAGCATGTTGTGATTGAGGTTTTAACACATTTCAGAAGCCTGCTGCCTGAGATAGTTTTGTGATTACGTACTCGCTCATCTATTTCCCTTTGGTGTTTATGTTGGAAAGACAGCACCTTATTTTGAAAGAAACGAAGAAAAAAAGGAGCTTGCAGAGGAAACTGTAGCAACTAGTCCTGATATGGAGTAGTTTAACACAGAAACATATACGCAAAACACACAAGTCAAATGTTAAACAAAAGAGAATATATAATACTAATGGTTTAATGCTTTTAAAATAGATTGTGTATTATTATTGCCCTGAAGTTAGTGTGAGTTTTCCCCTTGGCTCTAATAGACCCTGAATTACACTGCATGTGTACATCTTCCTGGTTGTTTTGGGAGGATGAAGTTTGCTTTGCTTTGTAAGGAGGACAGATTATTCCTCTCAGACCAGAGGCCAGGTCTTCTTGCCAGTGTGGACACAAATGTGGGCATTACCACTACTGGAATTTCCTTCATCCTTCCAGTTGTGTTGTGCCTCCCTATATTTCTTCTGATTCGGACAATTTGTTCGGTCATCACTCAACTGGATCAGTAAAAACAGTATTGGAATTTTTGTGACACTGCATGGCACTCAAGACAAGGCAGGGTGTGTTTCCAAACAGTGAAATACACAACAGTGTATTTTTCTGCAGACAAGTCCATTGGTATCTTCATTGTCCCAACATCTTGAAAGAAGTATAATTTAAAAAACCCAGCAAAACAAAAAACCATACAAACAAAAACTTGGAAAATGTTTGGTGGCTGTGAGTTTTTAAATAAACAGAATCTTACTAAAGCCTCTACCCGTATTTCATGCATTAAGGAACTGAGAAAACAAATAAAATCACAATTCTTTTTTCCTATAGTCATAGTCAAATTTAACTAAAAGGAAGATGAAAAGATTTGTATTTGTGGAAGCTGCTGTCATGGTAAAAGAAAAGCAAAGAACTCAGTCTTATATCCTCTTTCTGGATCAACTAGGTTTCCTTAGCATGACAGGATTTCCCCACTGACTACCAAAAACTTTTCAAACAGTGTAGTAGTAAAGTTGCTAATAAACAGATTGACTTCTAATGTACATAATTTTTTTTTTTAAAGGGAACAAAATAAAACACGGAGGCCTTCAATTAATGAAGATGAATTAGGACAAATGCTTGTTTCAATGCTTGAAGGCTGTGCACAGAGACTGTATCAAGGTAGGTGAAGACATACAAACAAAAGGAAGAATTACAGTGAACATAACCTGTCTGAAAGCATTTGAAATATTGTTTGTACTGGTCCAGTTCACACTGGATATTACTTCCACTCCTCTCTAGGTCAACAGTCATGATACAACACTAACAACAGCTTGACCACAAGCAGGGATGTAACCCCAAATAATACAAGCCTGAAGCACCCACTACTTACAGCTAAGACCACACCCTTACAGATAAATGTACACTTTAGATAAAAGACACATTTAAGAAAAACATTTATCTTTTGTACTAGCTTTTAACACCTAGGAAATATGACAACATATGTTGTTTTGGGTCAGGTTCAAAATACTTGTCACCACTACATGTAGAAGAGTTCAAAAGGAGGCAGAGGACAAAGGCTTTCCAGTTCTTACAGGATCCAAAAGAGACCACATGTTCACTTGGATTACAGCTGTAGAGATTTTCTCAGAAAATGCTGCGCTTCGGCTGAAAGTAGAAAAGGGAAATGACACAGAAGCATGAACTCCTGCAGTTAAAGACAGGGAAAAGTCCCTGTGCTGGAAGATATTCCAGTATAATAAATAGTTCCTGGAAGAAACCAAAGTTAGCATTCTGCAAGGTAAAAGTTTTTAGCTACTCACAGCACTATTCTATAAATTTAAATTTGAGGGGTCCAAAGGAGATCTCATGGCCATTACTGGTACTTCACTGACTCAGAGTTAATAGCTTTCTTAAATTGGTACATGTGAGTCAAAAATCAGATTTGAAAGCAATTGTCCTTGCCCAAAGCTGAAAATAAGTTTGACTGTAAAACAAATGTAATTATGTCTCTCCAGGAAGGAACACATCCAGAACGATCATGAAGTTGGTTGTAATCAATGACCTTTTCCGAAATACCTTGAACTCTTTCTTTTGTTGATGGGACTTTCTAAAAGTATACTGGGAGCCATAGGTTTCTGGCTTGCACCCATTTTAAACATTGCTTATCGCGCAGTGCTACAATTTGTTATCAGATGACCCTGTGCTCATATACAAACACAACCACTATCAGGCACAGGCAGGCTATAATCTGGCAATAACTTTAAAAAACAGAAACAAACACAATGTGTAGGGAATATTAATAAACTCGCGGAATTCTGGCACAGCATTATTAGGTTACTACTAAGTATCTGGAGGGAAGTACAGTAAGACATGATAAAAATCCACATTAATTTCAGTCTTATTCCCTATGACATAAACTGTCTTAAATAGCTACTGTCACACGAAGTGCTCTCTTTAGAACAGTTTGAAATCCTTTAGCTTTATCTAGCGTTTGCAAATGTGAGGATTACCTTGTTTTATACGTTTCTATTTTGTCCAATGGGTTAATACACAGACACTCGTACAAAATCAGTCTTTTAATTATAACCATTGTTCTAGCTTTGGGAGAAATGTCTTCCAAGAAAGACTCTTCCTTTAGCAGATTCCATACTAGGACATATTACAGAATAAAATTATCAAATTTCAGAATTCTTCAGTACTTGTAAGAGTAGTCAGATTTTTTAAAAGCTCTCCCGTATGTAAGGTAGTCTAATTTCAGCAACTGCCAGCAGCTACCATGGTTCATAATGTGGTTTGGGTTGACAATCCTTTATAATATTTCCCCCTCAAAAATGACACTTCATTGCTCTAACCTTCGATAGAAAATCAGCAAATCACTGTCTGTTAACTCTAAAATGGGGATTATTTCCATGTGTCATGAGAATTTAATGAAAATAAAATCCAGGAACAAGTATGCAGCTATCAGATACTTTAGTGATGGGTGCTACATAATTAGCTGAAAAGGTAAGAACAGAGAATTTTATTGAAAAGTTATTTTGCCAGCATAACTTTTGCAGATTATGGTGGCTTTCTGTTAATTAAACAATTTGCTTGTATCAAAAAGGTGCATTTTTACTATTCATTGAAAGCTGCACGTGACTTTTTGCGGGCCATGATATGCAATACACAAAGGCAAGAAGGTTCAAATTTAAGCCTAGGTAGAAATGGGGTTTTGTTTGGTTTTAATAGTTTTTTGGTGGAGAGCAATGCATTTGCCCTGATGCAAATTCATCTTCCTTGGCCAGTGCATGGGTAGTCTTAAATTCCTCATTTTACATCATTTTGCATCAATTCATCTGGGACAAACCAGGAAGAAGACCACACAGTGTGTCTTCACATACTGGACCCAACTTAGGGATCCAGTTAGAATACAACTGCAACCTAAAATTCACAACTGGAGCATAGAGCAGGGCACATGGAGATTTCCTCAATACCAAGCCTTAGCAGACAGTTCAAATATTTTCTCTTTATATTAATCTCTGGATTGTTGAAAAAGATTTTTGTATCTCTTTTTGGATCAAGCCTTGCAACACATTCATGTTATATTACCAAAATCAAAATCCAGAAACTTTGGTCAGCAAGTGTGTGTAGCATGAATAAGGATAACTTAGGAATTAAGCTTACGTCTTGTGGAAGTAAATAGGATTCCATTTAAATGGTGCTTATTCTGTCTAACCTTATCCCTCAAGCTGATGCAAGAGTTCCTGGAAAACTTCAAGCTTTGACATTTTACAGATAGGCTTATTTAAGAGAGCATGGAAGATTTTAAGCCACTCAATACCATTTTTCTTAGATATGTGAGTCACATTTCTTTTTTTAAAGATTTCAGTAACTTATTTGCAAAATTAGTTGAAAAGAAACAACATTGGTCAGAAAAAAGTTTAATTTTAGAGGATCCAATCTCTGGATTGACCATTTCTCTATGTATTTTAATGCAGGTACTCTTCTCTCATCATTACCATGACATCATTAATTAATATTCCAACTGACTAATCCGGAAGGAGGTTGTGCCTAAACTAGATGAGGTTATGACTCTAAAATATTTTTATCTTTTTCTGCTAAGGAAAGATTGGTCAAGGAACTTCCACTCAGGAATCCTTTTCTTTGTGAACTGAAGGGAGGTTGAGGTGCCTGTTCAATTTGCTTTATCACCTCTTTGGGAGATTTTATGCCAATGTTTAGGCTCTGAAATAAATCCACTCATTGTCACATATTACCACAAAATATTTTTATTCCAAAAGCATTCACAAGTTTCATGGCACATTTACAAATGTGGGAAAATACAGATTTCCCTAAATATATTTATTGACTAATACTATCAAAAGTTGATATGGAAAAAGAAAGCAGAAAGGGATAAAACGACATTTACACACATGTATATATATGTATGTGTGTTACCAAGATCAAAAAATTATGTGATAGGAGGATTTCCAATTAGAATAATTTACTGAAATCTCTTAATTGACCCATATTATTCAGCTGAATATGTGTTATAAAAAATTTGTATAAGGATAAGAGCGACATGAGGTATATATAATCTAAAAATAGATATTTTTTATCCAGCAGAATTATAGCTCAAAAAAAGTTATCAAATATAAGAATTATAAGACTTATTGTCCAAAGATTCAAGTTATTTAATGAGAAGTTAATTTAAAGAATTCAGCTAATTTTAAAATTATTATTCAATCATCCTTTAAGTGTTTTCTGATTTTCTCTTGAGTGATGTTAAGAAAATCAAAAATTAAAAATAATTAAATTTTGAATTCAAAATACGTTAATATGTTCTAGTATGCCCCTAAAATTTAAATAGATGATCTTAGGTAGATGATCTTAGAGAACTTGATAGAGAATTTTATTGAACAAATTTTTCTTTCATTTTTACCTACCATGTTTATAGTCTGCCGCATTTGACTTAAGTGGAGTCAATCCCCTTTTTTCCTAATAGAGATAAATATAAATATTAGTTCTTTGACATTGAAAATCCTAAATTAAATTTACAAAATAATACTACAGATCTAAAATGTATTGAGTACTAATTTTCCCATTTGGGAATTTATAATTGAGCCTACTTTTTTGGGAATATAGGCTTGCACTGCAATATGGAAATCTAAAAGTAACAGGGAGTACTAAATAAGAATAAAATGGTAATATCACCTCTTGTATATGATATTAAGGAAACAACTTTTCAAATACTATGTCTGGTTCTGATGTTAACATTTCAGAAAAATACGTTAAAGGTTTGGCCATAATTTTTGAAAATAAGGGAATAATTTGAAGTTGGAAAATAGACCTTGAAGAATGGGGGTAAAAAAAGAATCTACTGAACTTTTCAAAGAGATTGTGAAATATTTGGACTACACATATGTACAAAATGAATACACTTCTGATAGTAGACAGTTCTTTAGTGTACCAGGAAAACCATAAAAAGTTGAGATGACTGGAAACACATGGAATTTGACATAACTGGAATGTTTCTCTAATTTACCCATAGGAGTATTTGATACGGTTTTTTATGATGGCAATGAAATTGAAAGTTGATGATGTTCAAGATTTGTGAATACCAGAGTCTGGATTAGTGATTATTCATAGCCTCCTTTACACTAAAATAATACATTAAAATGGTCTCTATACACACAAGTTCTGCAAAAAGTATTTTTGTCCTTAAATGTATGTGAACCATAGTTTATTCCTACGTTTAGATGTTGCTAACTTGTTCCTCATGGCTTTGAGGCTAATTGGCCAGAGTATGAGAGGGACTACATTCTTTTCTTTAGCAAATTCAGTGTTTTAATTTAAAATAGTTATTCAAGTCTGCACAGCTGCCTCTGTACAGCAAGTCTGCATTGCTGGGACTAAAGTCAGTAGTCATGAGTTATTGCTTGCGATATTGCATTTTTTCAGTTCCTATCAGGATAAAAACAGCATTGTAAGCAGAGAGTTCTATTTTTGCACTGGGGGTGTAATTACATCACATTTTGATGCACCACCTTCATTTTTTTACATACTGATCTTCTGCAACATTGTCTATTTAAAGCATTTAAATCAAGGACATGTATTCCTCAACTGATCTATAGCGACACAAGGCTGTTAAAGTAATTGCAATGTTGATTTCATCATCTTGAGAGATGGATTCTCAGACTGCAGAAAAGTGAACCTAAGAGAAACAGGAGAACTTTCCTTAACTTTTTCCTTTTGGTCTTTATTTTTCTCCTGCTTTTCTCTATATAAATTACATATCTAAAAGAAAAAAAAAGTATCAGTAGGAAATTACCAAGTGATCTGCAGATGATAGCTGTTTGTAAATGAAAAGGTAAGGGTATTTCCATTTACAGAATTTAAATGCATTCCAAGTGGCACAGCCAGTACAGTGTCAAGTTTTTTGCTGCGATAAGGCTCGAGGCAGGAAGCCATGAGAGGTCAGGAAGGAAGCACTATCAGGCCTGAGAGGGGACCGAACAGCAAAGGGAGCAGCAGAGACTCTTGTATTTAGGCTGTGTAGCAACTGCGCTGTTTTCCAAAGATGAACAGCTACAAGTATAAAACTCCATCTACTGTCTCTTTAAACTCACTGGGGAAAAAAATTTCTTGTTTGCCTTGATGGTCTTTTGCTTCTAGCAGTTTTGTAAGGGGGAGAGGGAAGCAGGGGAAGGCAACAGGGAAAGTACTATTTCACATAAACATTTCTTCTGGGATGCAGACTGGTTTGTTTATAGCAATTTAGTTTGACCCTGGGCACACCAAAGGAAATGGCTTTAATGTTGGTTTTTCTCCATCATGCCAGAGCTGGATCCAAGGCATGTAGTTTGCACTGGTATGTTTCCAAACATCACCAACATCACCTGCTTCCCGATATGCTGCCCAATGGGAAATAGGTCAGGGAACAACCTAGGAAGAAAGGGAAAGCTCTAACAAAATCTGGCTTGTAAAAAGAGCCACCTACACTGGGAAGTCCAGGGCTGTTGCTCTGTATTACACCACCGAAGGTTTTCAAAGTAGATTAGTGAGTCCACCTAAACTGGAAGGACAAGTCATTTTCCCATCCCATAAAATGAGGGAATTTATATTTAATTCCTGCTCCATGCTTGCATGAAATAAAGATGTTTTACATTTTTCCTTTGAAAATGAGAGCAGCAGGAGAGCCACTTGCCTACTTGAGTGAGTGTTCATTCATTTCCTATTTCATCTACTGATGTTGAAGTTCTTGCTCTGGTGTTCACTTATGTTGGGGAGAGGAGGGCATTGGAGGAAACTTGGCAATCTGGTACTTTATAAATTTTAGTTGTCTAAAAGACAACTGATGCTGAAAGAGATGATCTTAGAATAGCTGATATCTGGTAGGACAGCCATAAAGGAGAGGACAGATCCATACCAGAGCCAGGAATCAAGATGATAAATGAGACTGCTTAATATTTGTCCCAGATCTTGTTTATTCTTATTTTCTTGTTCAGGGAATGTCAAGTAGCTAGAGAGTGTTAGTGTCTTTCTTGGTTCCACTGTGATTTTTATAAGATTTTGCCTATTCCTCTGATTTAAAAATCAGTATTTTCAGAGAAAAAACAAGCACACAGAAGAGCGTTCTGTCCAAATGTTCCTCACTAGCTCTTGAAGCCAGTTAATGTAAAAATATACGGCTACATCCCAGCAGTTCTTTGACCTCCAGGCACAGAGATTTGTTGCTACTATGTTATGCTTATATAGTTAAATGGAAGCCAAACAATTTACTATTGTACGAGGCCATAAACATAAAGGGTGCAAGCCAGTGCCCACTGCATTTAATGAAAACAAGATATCAAAAACAGCACCAGCTCCAAAAACCTGTCTAAAATTGCAATTACTCACAAAAGGAAACTTGTGCACGTGCCCAACTCTGTGCCCAGGAACTCATTCCCAGTTAATCCCAGTGGGATTGTTCAACTGCACTGTCTTGAATTATGGAAGAATAAGCAAGAACCTACAGCAAAAGAGACCAGTTCAATAGGAATGTAAAGAAAAAATCAGTATTTAAGAAAACTGAAAATACATCTCAAACACTGGATCATTTCATACCTTTGAAGAGACAGAGCTTATTCCTGCCAGAGAAAGGTAAAAAAAAGTTCACTTTTGTAAAAATATATTACCTGCCTGTGCTGCCAAGGTCAGTGAGACCTGTCCTGCATTGAATGAGTACTGCTGGAGCAGAAAAAGTAGACTGGCATGTAACTTTAACTTAAGAACTACTGTTTAGTTGCTGAACTCCCCAAGGAAGTGAAAATATAGAGCTAAATTCATGGGAAAAATGAATTCATGAAAAAACAAGGTTTAAAATAATGTGATTCTGTCACCTTAATCATTTTCACATGGAAGTAAGAGAGAAGAACATGGTTCATGGCACGACACTTGTCTAAAAGTAATTCTTTTTTTGCTGCCATCAACAGTAAACTTGTGCAACATTATTGTGTGGCACTTCCATAATGGGAAAGTTAGTGGAGCCTGACAAAATCTGGCCCAATTTTAGATCAGGTTTTGAGTAAAACTAGGACAGTTTCTGGCATGATCTAGAGATTTTTATTAAATTGGAATGGAGGCAAAATTGAGTTGGTTCACCTAGAGCTCAAAATGAATTTTTACACTTACTTGAACATCAAAGTACAGTTTAAGCGCAAGCCAAAATAAATGAACTGAAAGTATATCCACAAATCCTGCAAGTCAGAGCTAACAAGGCCTTTAAAAAGCTTTGCCAGCTACCATTTGCTATGCATACAGCTCCCTATGTGTGCTGCAGCTATATAAAGTTAATGCTAATACATCATCAAAAGAACAATATTTTGTTTACGGTAAGTTCAAAGGCATCAAGTTTAGTCTAATTTTTCTTCCCATAAATTAAATCTGGCTGCTTTACTTGCCCTCTGCAGGTACTTTTTTTCCATGTATGGGTAGCAGAGTCCTAGACAGAGACATAAGCTGTACAAACCCAATATATGTCTAATTTGCCTAGTAGACAGTTATTCTCAGTATTGTGGTTCACAAACACATCCCTCTTCCTCTCCAAGTAGACAGCTAAAAGATATTTTTCATAAGATTATCCCCAGCAACACTAACTCTGTACATTGACTGTAATACCTAATTAAAAATGATACAGTGAAATGAAATTCAGATGACCAAGTTGGAGGACAAATGATCTGACATTGTAAAATGTAACAGCAAAATGCTGTTTGGAGAATACTTTAGAAAATTTATGTAAATGGAAAGAGGCTTCATTTTATGACTCCTTTAGTCCTATAATTAAGTTCTACGGGCTCTCCCTGATCTTCTTATTCCTGCTTGTTTTCTTCCTAAAAGTCAAATATAAGTTGATTTTCTTGGTTTGAATCATAGCTACTGAATTTCTTCTGTAAAAGAAATGTTTTCAGACCAGATACAGCTATTTACCTACTCCCTCTTGTGTGCTTTTACAGACATGGTTTGAAAAGTATGCCTTATTTAATTTGCAGAACCAGAAGAAATCTCAACCAAAAATGCCATTTTTAAAAATCAGAGCAGCTGGATTAAACATTATCCTTCCCCTGTTAATGACTGCCTGAGGTGGTCTCATGGATGTGGTGGCGGCAATTTAGGATATGGCAGCAGTTTGTCCCTCCTCTCTGTCTTCCCCAGAGCCTGTACTATAGCTATCCCCAGAGCATGTACTCGCTCCTTGGCAATTTCAGATTATATCCTCTCATTTGAAAGAGCTGACGAGGCTGACACACACCAGTGTGTGTCACAGTTCCTGGGCACACAGTGCCTGTGTTGCACTAGGAACTCAAAAGGCTGAAGTGCAGGCACACATCCCTCCTGCTACCCTGCTCACCTCTGTATTTGTACATCCACCAAAGCTAAGGCTGCCACAGCCCATAAACCTGAGCCTTTACAGAAAGAACAAAACAGTGAGTGATCTTACACTCCCAGAGTGCTTCTACACTAGTTTTTGTAAAGATGAAACTCCTTTTCCTCCTGCTTGAAGGCTGGATTTGGCTTTATAAGGGGTATGAAAGGGCATGTTTTTTGTCATTAGAATTTGGGTTGGAATTCTAAGGAGCTTTCAGGAGACTTACCAGGTAATGATCTGAAGCCACAAAATTCTTCCAGGCATTTCTGCATCCCACTCTGTGTAACACCATCTTCTGTGGCTGCTGGCTACTTCTAAACTAGGGCTCCCTAATCTGTTCTTAAATGCTTTCATCACCAGATTGCTTTGTGTTTTTAAACAAAGTGAAGTTCAGTGCTTGAGAAAAGTGCAAGGATGTTGATATACTGGATCCTAACTCCAGCAAAATAAGTAACAGCATTCACAAACTTTCCATGAGGAAGTGAAAATGAAGTTGTTAGGTATCATTTCAGTATCAGACATGATACACACCCTCTCGACACACTTAATAACCTAAAATTTCAATTATATCTTTCTAGACATCTGGTGCAGATCACAGATAACCACAAACATTTGGGAAAAAAGTCACAATATTCTGCATGACGTTAATGATCTAAGCAGACCTAATTTTAGGTAAATGTTGAAAATACTCACCACCCCCCACACACGTGTTTGATGGTCGCATGTCCATCAGCAGGTATGATGAATCACTGTTCATCACAAACAGGCCACCAACTGGGCAGACAGGTAATAGAATAAGAGATTATTTTTACAAGGTTTTTTGGTTTTTATTTCAGGGTTTTCTTTGTTTGTTATGGGTTTTTTAAACAAGATCTGAATGATATTGTGATAAGCTATATAAGTTATTGTGACTAACAAATGTCAAATAAGCAGAGAGCAGTTTAATTTGGAAAATTTCCTCAGTTCCTTTTGGTGAAGTCACAGATATCTTTTTGTCATGCATACACTAGTTTCATCTCTAAAAAAGTAATCTGCCTTCCTATGCTTTTAAAGGCAAAAATAGAGATTTGGGTACCATAAGGTAGTACTGAGTGTAGAAGACTGATGAATGCAGTGCTGCAATCCCTTGGCAGGAAAGCAGCTGTCAGTCACATCTTCCTGAGGTGTTTAAGCAAGTAGGGAAGTAAGCAAGTAACCCAGAGAGGCATGGAAGCATCATCTCATTCCAACCAGCAACAGCAGATGTGTGGACCATATCTCATGATCCTGAGTACAGCAGACCAACTAATCTTCTTAATGTGTGACCACCTTGAGAGAAAACCTGCTCCACAGAAGTGGAGTTATTTTTGTTATTTTCTTAGTACATAATTATGAGTGAAACTTAAATATTCACCATTCATACTGAGATTTTCACATGGGAACCCAAGATATCATCACTTTTTTTGTTGTCCTTTGGTACTGAGTTATTTACTGGGATATATTCCTGAGAACTTTAACAGGAAAGAACAGTAGCTGGTATCTGGCAGAAATATAGACATTTATGTAGATTATAAACAGAATGATCTATCACTTTTAGAAAATATATACCAGAACAAAAGACATTAAGTAGAAGCCTAAATGGCCAAACATCGATGGCAGGAAGAGATCAAAGAAATCCTGCTCTTTGCTATATGAATAGAATAGGTGAAATTACTATACAAGGAAGAGTCTTAATATAAAATTAGCATTGATATGTTTATCCTTGTTTTGAATACAGCTTTGTTTGAACTGAGAAAAAAATCATAAAGCAGCCAACAGTGCTCGAACATGGGTATCCTTTATTGCTGTATTATGTTTTCAGGAAAGATTGATTTCCACCCTCTCCTTTTCTTACCCCCTGCCATTAAACATAAAGGTTTCTCCACTAATACATTTTTATTCATTTGGAGGCATTGAATAGAAATAATATATAGAGGTTTGAGCTAAAATGTATGAAGAAAAACATTTCCTTCTTAAGAAGCACATTTAAAAAGCACATCTTAATACTATGTGCTCTAGTAAAAAAAAAAAATTACAGGACTACCTTATTTCTCTCAACATTGCTCCCAGATAGAATTTCTTCATCCGCATTTTTTTCTGAGTATAATCAATTTAAACTCTGTTTTTAAAACAATACAAACAACTCAAACCAGAAGATGCAATCAAGGTAACTAAATGGTATAATTTTCATTAGAATAATTTTGTTATAGGAGCAGTTGCAGCCAAACGGGTGCTATAACTTGATACCTGAAGGCTGCATTTTGAACACCCACAACCAGTTGTGCTGCTCCCACAACACTAATGCATTGGCATTTAATAAAAGTTACTGTAGATGCAAGATATTATTGATGTTTGCCTGTGCCTTTGAGCCAGAGAGGTTCATTAGGATCAGGGAAGAAGAATATTTGTGAATGCCTCATACACTTCAGTAGAGGATCCAGACTAAAATGTTGGCATTTATGGCTTTAAACAAAATGGGTGCTTTTGTTCTGATCTCGTGGTACACATACATACACACATCATTTCACATTGGGGTTGGTAACCTGACACAGAGTCAGAATGGGCAGTGCAGGACCACGAATTCTGCAGATGATTCTCTGCTATGTCTGTGGCAATGGCTTAGCTGAACAAGCTTTGGTTCTGACTTAGATTTTGTGCATGAAGATGTTTCAACATAGGAATTGAGTGAAACTGCTCAGAATAGTGTAACGAGAGTCCAGTCATGCTATTCTTTATCAGGATTTTATTTCTGTACTCTGAGGAATTTTATTTTATGTTTTCTTAAAACTCACATATGTGGGGTTTTTCTATGTAAATGAAGTGTTTTTTTCATTAAAAACACAAAAGTGTAAAATGGATGATACCATTCCCAAACACCACATGAACTGTTGCTAAGACGATTACGTTGTACTTCAGTGGCTCTAATGTCTGGTATAAGGGTGTTTCATTAATGAAAGTGAAACCACTAGCTCCTCCATATCTTCCCAACGTGCAAAGTTGGACAATGCATCATATAATGCATTTTTAAATTTGCAATAGGGACAAACTGAAGCAAATCAACAGTCTACCTACACCAGTGTGGCAGTACTCATAAAAGGCAGGTATTATGGTCTGAGAAGAGAGTTCAAGAAACCCTGAAAGAATAATTTATAGAATAATATACACAAGTGAAACCCTTCCTAAGTACTTTCAGCATAAAGTTGCCCTCTGTTTAGAGGAAGCAGAGTTCTGAAATCCTTGAAGCCCCTGGGATTTGGTATGTATTTAATTATCACACTATTTATTTAAATTATCTATAAAGAGGTGCTGACAATATTTAATGAGTTATGTTGTTTTTTGTGGCTCAGTAAAAATGATATGTGCCACTAACTTGTATCAGCAGCTGTTTAGAAATTTTCTGCCACTTCTGACAGAATATACAGCTTTGTGGATGTTAAAGCATTTCACATGAATATCAGTAATGTATTTTTAAAATTGAAGAATTTTGATCTCATGAGGACTTTTATGACTTTCTTGATATCATAATATGACTTTTCAGATTCACCTAGTAGTTTTATATTTTATTTTAACAATAATATACAATACAAATAAAAATAAGGACTTGAGTAAAAAAACTTGTTTTTTTTTCTCCAAATGTAGTAAGAATTTTCCAAATTTTCTCTCTTGCACAAAATCAGAGTTTTCGCTCCAGGCTAGATATGTTTTTTGTGATTTAAAGTTTTATAGTTAGACCTGTAGGCCAGCCCAAATTTACAGGGACTATATAAATATTTATGTAACCTACTTCAGGTTTTGAACCAGGTTTTTGATGACAGCCTCTCCGGGTCCCCTCTGTAATAGATACCTTTTGAGAGTCACTCAGAGAAGGTGCTTGAAAGAAGACTTTGTGAATATCTCCTAAAGAAGCTGGTTCTGGCCTCCACCCCAAAAAAAGTCCTACAATATAATGGAAGGAAATTCTGTAGAAATAGTAAAATCTTAGTGTACTATAAGGTCTTTGGAAAGTTTCATCTTTTTTCTCTCTAGCTATGCAAGTTTGTTAGCTTTTTTTTTTTTTTCTGCAGAGGTCTTTTAGTCCTTGGCTGCCAGCCATGGTAAAACAGCTGAACATCTTGATTATCAACATCTTCAGCTGTATTTCCATCCTAGAAATAATTTCTTTCCTGACTCAGATGGCAATTCAGCCACAGAATAACAGGAAAATGAACTTACGTTTTCAAAGCGTATGAAACTTCTGACAATAATACTTCAGCAAGAAACCTGACCTGAAATGTGAAGTTTTGCACTTCAGTTTTGAAACCAAAAGGCTCAGAAGGTGCCCAGTCAAGTTCATGGCAATATACTGGTTCCTCTCAGTAAAAATGGATGTGATTATCAGACTATATCAGAAGTTATTAATGAAATTTAAGTCTTTTGAGGAAAAATATTCCATTGTCCAATCTGAAAGCAACATATTAGTTTGAATGAAAGAACAACTGGAGATTTTGTATTAGATTCACCAGCTGTGAATGACAAGATCACCACCAGCTGTTTCTGTCTCTTGAAATTTGCGATTAATAATATATGTCCCAGATGATCAGGTCTGTCCTAAAAAAATGTTATCCTTCAGCACCTCTAAACTCATATCATTGGTGCATTTAGGGAAAGAGGATGAACAACTAAGGAAGAAGTGTCATCAAAAACCCTCTCCAATGAATTGAAAATGGAATATAATCTTTAGTAGTATATCAATGAGGTTGGTTCTTTTTTCCAAGCCTGGAATTTGAAATTCTGCTTAAAATACCTATACAGACACTGCTTCTGTTTAAAATTATGTACAAATATTACCTCTGAAGAAAAGGTATTAACTTCTAAAAGATGGTCTAATTGCCAAACTTTCATAGTGTTAATTTAAATATAGTGGCCTTTATAAATTAAGTATAAAGGCTGGGACCTACTGTGGAGACATATAATTTCATTAGTTAATCAGAGATTAATTAAGAAGTGAATCTAAATAAGAATTAGAAATCACCATGCTGTTTTGGGCAAGATTCTCTGGCATCTATTCCATGCAGCTGTTTTCTCAAAAAGCATTGCTAGCACATGCAGATACTTATTATTTCTGTTAGAACAGAATGTTGGTATATGACTGCCCCTAAAGGACACCTTTTTAACAGCAATGAGCTCATTTGTCCTTTTGCTATGAACACTGATCATAAAGCTGTATTCAAATGTGCTCTTAACACTAGAGAGTTTTGTCAAGTAGTCCAACTTATGTCAAGTAAGCAATTTTATCTAAAGAAAAATAGTGCTTTCTTACTGGTCGAATTTTCAACACTTACCATAAAACTTCAAACTTCAGGCTAAATTACCTTGTTCTGCTTGATCTAGCTAGGAATTTAGTTTCACAAGCTCGAGAAGTGGCCCACGGGCACGTCATGAGGTTTAACAAGACCAGGTGAATGCTGCTGCACCTGGGTAAGAGCAACATCAGTATCAACACAGGTTGGGGGATGAAGAGATGGAGAGCAGCCCTGTGAGAAGGACTTGGGCGTGCTGGTGGATGTGAGGCTGGACATGACCCAGCCATGTGCACTCACAGCCCAGAGAGCCAAACATGTCCTGGGCTGCATCCAAAGCACCATGGGCAGCAGGGCAAGGGAGGGGATTCTGCTCCTCTGCTCTGCTCTGCTGAGACCCCACCTGCAGTGCTGCATCAGCTCTGGGGTCCCAGCACAGGAAGGACATGGACCTGCTGGAGCAAGTCCGGAGGAGGGATACCACATTGATCAGAGGGATGAAGTACCTGTCCTATGAGGAAAGGCTGAGAGAATTGGTATTTTTCAGCTTGAAGAGGGATAGGCTTCAGGGTGACGTAACTGTGGCCTTTCAGTGTCTGAAGGGCTCTTACAGGAAGGATGGAGACAGACTACTTACAAGAGCATATAGTGACAGGACAAGGAGAATGGCTTTAAACTGAGGGAAAGTAGGTTAAATTAGATATTAGAAAGAAAACTTTTACTGTGAGGTTGGGGAGGCACTGGAACAGGTTGCCTAGAGAGTTTGTGGACTCTCCGTGCCTGGACGTGTTCAAGACCAGGGTGGATGGGACTCTGACTAACCCAGAGGAAGGTGTTCCTGCCCTCAGCAGTGGGGCTGGAACTAGATGTTCTTTAAGGTGCATTTCCAACAGAGCTGATTTAGATTGCATATCAGAAAGAAATTATTTCCTGTGAGGGTGGTGAGACAAAGGAAGAGGTTTGCTGGGCAAGTTGTGGATGCCCCAACCCTGAAAGTGTTTAAGGCCAGGTTGGATGGAGTTCTGAGCAACCTGATCTAGTGGAAGGTGTCCCTGTCCATGGCAGGAAGTTTGGAAATAGATGATCTTTAAAGTCTCTTCCAACCAAGACCATTCTGTGGTTCTGTGATGGCTTTTTCCTAAGAACAAAGAAACACAAGACCAGTACAGACCCCCAGCATCACCAGGGCTAGGTGCCTGCACTTAAAGGGCAGGAGCCATCTCAATAAAATTCAGTCATCTAAGGATAGTTATCTACTCCAAAGTTCCTTGATGCAGGCAGAGATTCCCCTGACTTAGACACCTGCTTCAGCCTCAGCCTGAGACACAAATCACCTCTGGCTGTTGAAGGACTACTAAACTTCAGAAGTTTCTGATGAAGTAGACTTTCTTTTTTCCTTGCAGAACTTTATTGGGGCCTTTTTTAGTGTTCAGCCCACAAGACAAGCTGGGCATTAGGTATAAGTTTTGGAATGTACCTCTTTCTCATACTGGAAAGAATGAGCTTAATTAACCAGAGCATGGTAATTAGATAACAGACAGAGGAGACGGAAAAGAGCTGGAGAAAGGGAAAGAGTATCATACAACTCTGAAGGGAAAAATAGTGTTCCTGTTAAAACTAGGCTAATAAATAGATCAACTGATACAGCCAGAAAGCAAAAAAGATACCAAGCATACATGGGATTTCTCTTGAAAATTTCATGTGTCTGAAAGACTGACTGTTCTTTTCAACTTCATTAGTTGTCCTAATAAAAAATATTCCCTCTATAAAGTTTTCCTCTGACATTCTTAATCTGAGAATACTGTAGATATGCTTCTTTATGTTTTTGGTTTTATTTTTTATTTTTCTCTCTGCTATCTTATGTAATAACTTTAAATATAACAGTTTTCAAGAAGATTTTGATCTCTTGGGGTCTCCAGAAATTTAATTTTATGTTTTATAAGCACAGGAATATTAATCTTTGTGTATTCTTATTTAGACCTTTCTGGATTTTTCTGCTTATCTAAAATTGCCTCTCCTTTTATGGTTGGAAAATATATAGTCCATTTGAGTCAAGACATTGTGTCTTGTTGTCATGTGTGGAAGTGTTCACACCAAGCACCCTGAAGTCCTTCAGCCACTCTCCATAAATTCCCTTCTCAGAAGCAGAGTGGCTGCTGCAGAGGACAGCTCAGAGCATGGCATTGCATTTCTCATTTACCTAATTCTGTATCAGAACCTCTCTTCCGGAATGAAACGAGAGACTAAGCAGTTTAGGTAGTAAGTAAGAAACCTTGATTGGATACCTAAAATTGGAGAGGGTGAACGTTCTTCCTGCTATTGAATAAATAGTACGAACAGCTTTAAATATAATCAGGAAGACATTTCTGTATATAGTCTTTGTAGTGGCATTATGGCAGTAAGGTCATGACAAGCTTTACACAGGAATTTAATAACCTTATATTATTAAGCCACAACTGGGGAAAAAGCACACTAATTTTTGAGTCAACAAGCTCTTTAAATGTGTTAAAATTGAAAAGTTTCTCTGAATGGGAGCCATTTACACCAGTTCAAGGGGAACCTGAGAAAGCCAGAGGAAGGGAAATTCATAAAGGGTTACTACCTACATAGGAACCATATCTAGCTCAGGAAATCCCAGAGCTTCAAATGTTTGAAGGCTGGGAGAGCATTCAGGAAAACAAGATATACGTTTGCCCTGTTCTTATAGTTTCCCTTAGGCATTTGCTTTTGGTCACTGCCAGAAGTTGGATACTGTGTTAAGCAGACCTTGGTCTGACCTAGAACAGATGCTGTTATGGACTTATTTATGTTTTTTAAGACATAAACCATAGACATGACTCACAGTTTCTTTTTTATTTTTTTCTTTTTCAAAAAGGCACACAGTTCACAGTTCAAAAACATTTTCCAGGTGATATTTCAGAGAACTTGTTTGCCTTTGCATGCATATAACATTGATAATTCTTCATTCTTTGAAATAAGTTACTTTTTTGCTCAAGAAACACCTAATCAATAAAAAGCAATAGATTTAGAGAGGCATGATATTTCCTAGGGAGGCACTGATACGTTCGGTTTACTAACAAAGCACTTCAAAGCCTTTAGAATCATCCTCACCCTAATTTAGCTTGGTGTTTCTCTAAAAAGTTCAAGAGATGAAAGCGGGGCTAATCCACCATCCACTCACCGTCCTGGTTATACAGGCAGCACCAATACAATGCCTTCTTGATTAGAAGTGAATCAGGTGAAGAGTGCAAGGAGAAGCCATCAATGGAAAAGATGTAGATTACTACTGTTTTAGTTGGGAATGGACATCCTCTCAAGCCTAATCTATGCAGTGCTATCAGGTGCTAAAATATTCTCTCCGAGAGTACAGCAGCAAACAAACAGGGTCTTCATTGTCCTGCTCCAAGTATCTCATGTTCACTTGTGATCACATGCTGTTACAAGAGGAATGTGAAACAATAATGTGACAGCCCTGGTGAACACATTCACAAGGTTTACCTGTCAAGAGGACAGCGGACGTGCTGCACTGAAAGACAGAGATGATAGCTCATTTCCTTGTTTTGTCTTGTTTGCAGAAAACAGGACCAATTGAGGGGCCTGAAGTTGAAGACAGAGAGAGAGAGAGAGAGAGAGTAAGCTCTGTATTTTAAGCTGTGACTTGATAATTATGAGAATTTTAATGCATGATCTGTTTGATCTGCAGTTTAGGCCATCTGACAGCATAAGCTGTTTAAGGATTGCCATATAACTCCATACAAGTGCAGTGATACCTGACAAATATATTGAAGGCCTTCAGCTACTGTAAACTGGAGAAACTAGGACAAAAGCTGTGCTCAGTGATATAAACCATGGACCCAGCATGAAACCTTTACCATGTTCTCCTTTTGAACTATCTAATTCCTTAACTAGAATTTCAAAGTGATTCTTTAAAAAAATGTAAAGCCATGTTTGAAGCACAGAAATTAGATCTTTTAGCACTGACTCTGCTCTACCTGCTAAAATCAGTAGAGAACAATGACAAGAATGATTCCTCTTTAGGATCTAGTAGCTACCTAAGAGAAATTAATTTACTCACACAGTCCACCAGCCTTCAGATATTACCTTTGTAAGAGAAGGGACTGTAGGGTTGGAATGCAGACAGAGACTTGAGCAATATTTTCATTGCCATGATAATTATTATCCACTAGATATACTCTTATGAAATTCATCTTTAGACTAAACCTAATAGCATTTGCTGTAGTGCAAGTAGATTAGATAAAAAACTGTATTGTCCCACAAGGAGAGACTGAAGAAAAAGATTGTTTCTCCTCAGGCTGGAGAGGAAAAGGCTGAGGAGAATGTGACCAAAGGTCATTACAAAGACAGTGAATAAGGTGCACGTGACAAAGCTGAAATGGTCAACCACCAGTTCTGCAGCAGCAGAATGGGAGGAAATTTATTGGCACTATTAGAAATGGGTTTAAAAGAGATGAAACATTTCTTTGCACAACAGGTACTAAACCTTGTGAATTTGCTGCCATGGGAGGCGTCTGAGGCAGTAAATGACAGCAGGTTCAAAAAGGGATTAGTCAAATTCATAGGGAATAGCTCTATAAGCAGGTTCTGAAGGGAACAGGCAGGGACATTGCCCAAGACACCCTTCATGCAACAGCTGTGGCTGTTGGGAGGCGTAATGGGAAAACACACAGGATGTGGTTGGGTTTGCAGGCCTTTCCCCAGACAGCATCTCCTCTTGTCCTGTTGGAGTCAGGCTGTGAACACAGTCCATTCTCAGACCCTGCAGGGCATTTCTCATGTTATGCCATGAGGACTGAATTGGAGCTTCTTCAGTCAATGAATCTTCCTTCCTCTCAGGTTAAACCACAAGCCTGGGACTTTTAGGAAAATGTTAATGTCCATCAGCCAGCTTTCTCTTCTAGGCTACCCTCTAAAGAGTATGCACTTATCTTGAAGTTTTGCACTTTAAGTCTTGAAGTTTAGCACATGTGTACCTGAAGTACCCGGCATTCAGTTCTTCTGTGAAACAAAGAGAACCTAAGAATTCACATCAGAAAGATAACAGATAAAACCACAATGAATGAACGAACCAAAATGTCATTTATTGCTTCCTATTACAAGTAGTCCATCACTTTCCTTAATTGATGTCTCTCTCCTCTTCCATCTTTGACCTTCTCTTACTGGTGAAGTAAAATCTTGCCCTCATGTTTCTGTCCTTTCTCTCCTTTTCTTTCTGACTTTTTGTTCACCCTTTCCCTACTCATTCTAGTGCAGTTACAGGACTAGAGGAATGAGGATCTTAATTAAAACATGGAGTGTTTTGGAGAACTTCCAAGGGGTCTCTGGATCTCCATCAATGAAGAAATTACACAGAATTTCTTGCTCTTCTAAAGGCACTCACTGCAGTGTTTGCAGCACGCTTTTGAGGAGCTTGCAAGGAAATGCTGTGTGAACTCCACATACTGTTACTAAATTCCAGAACACACAGAGCATAAAGATGGATTGCCAAGCTCAGCAGCAATATGGCGTGTATTTGTTCTCACATTTTGCTTGCTCTTTCTGGGTTTTAAGGTTATACTGGTATTTAATTCAGACTATTAGGGACTGAGCTGTCTCTCAAACATGACATATAGGTCATGGATCCACACAGAATTCTACCTCCAAAAGCGAGTGAGGACCAAATGCTTTAAATAATAATGAAAGAAGTCCCAACTGCTCACAGTGCATATACAGGGAAGAGTTTCCACCTAGACTTCTAAATTAGAGGTAGCATATGGCAAGGTTTGCATTCCTTGTAGAAAAATATAATCATATTTTTTATATAAATATCTGATCCCTTTTTTGAGATGTAGGAACAAAAAGATGAGAGAAAATAATGATTTCTCGCATTGCCTAGGTAAGATCTGCTGACTGATAAGCAGAAAGGTGGAAGGAAAAGACATGCATGCCTGCTGTTAAAGAAAAGCCTATTTGCACATAATGCTCTGGAGAAATTATTGAACATTTCATCCACACAAAATACAAGCCCTGTCACTTTGCCAGGGTCAGTGAGACCTGGGCCAATCTATTGAGTCAGTTCTAGTTATGCAAGTTAAACGGTTTAGTGGCTGCTTTAATTAGGAACCATATTTTGTTTACAAACCCACAAAAAATGGTAGCAAAGAATGTTCCATGCCCATGCTTACCAGCCCCAGCACTCGCCTTAACCCTCATCCTCCAAAAAGGGTTTCTTTGCCTTCTTCCATCCATGCCTGGCAAGTTGCCAGAAACACATTCCAGAGTGTAACAAACATAGGTATTGCAGCATAGAAGTGAGATGTAGCACAAAGCATCTCTTCTGTGAGAATCCCATGCAGGACAAGGACAAGGAAGGCTAAGACATTACTGGCACTGTAAGGAAAACAACAGGAATTTAAATTAAAGAACAATAAAAGAAATTATTCTCATCTTCCTACATCTGTTAACAACATCACTGCAAATGTTTTCATTGTGACATCAAGTTTTCCTTCATATAATGTTTTTTTCTCATTCTTATCTCGCAAACAGATCCGCACCTTCTTCCATGCTGCTCTTCCTTGTTGATAGGAAAGATCTTTCATAATCTGTTTGTCCAGGATCACCTTTACCTGACACATACCCTGGCCAAAGGAACATTTTTAGAATGTTGCTTCATTAAAGTTCTCAAAACTTAAAACTCATCAAACATCTCAAACACTAGGGATTTGAAGAGCTGCAATGAAAGTGACTTTGTGACTTCAGTGCTCTGCCAAGTTGAGGCACTAAGCATTATTCCAGGTGACATAATGAAGGGACCAGTTCTGACCAACTAATATCATGGTCAGTCGTGTAATTTGGAGTTTGCAAACATGCCTAATGAATCAGGAGAATGACCCTCCAAGATGTACTGAAATCCAAAGAAAAATACAACAAAATTTGGGCTGCAGCAGGACCAGACATCCTGTTCACAGAAGTTGTTCTTCAGTGCAGCTTCCTTTCCCCACTTCCTCTTGGCTTCTAGTCCTGTCCTCAGGTCATTAGACCACATCACTTCCCTGTTGTTAGCAGGTTATAAATACTGAGACAGATACATGCTGACATGATACTGGTAGGAGTTTGATAGTACCAGATCTACATTATCAGCTGTAGCACTTGCCTAAAAGTTAACAGAGATTTGCTGAGCCCCCCTTGCTAATAAATACCAACTGCAAACTTTCATCTCTTTTTCTAAAGCCTCAAAAGTCTTTTCCATGTTAATATTAACTCAGCATTGTAATTTTTCCTACATGGCTGAAACAGAGCACATGAAGACCTGTCAACACACAAAAAGTACTTTTTTTCTGAAGTACATTTTAAAAACCCAGTGGTTAGAAAACCAAACAGTGCAGCACATTTTATCACTGGTTAATAACAGATTTTTAAAGCAAAGCACTGCTGATCAATAGTGAAGCACCTAACTCTTAGCTTTATTGATTATGTCTGCACAGGCTTAATTCACAGGTTAACCGTCCTGGCTCCCCAGATCTCTTCTTTGCTGAACTTAGATACAGCTTGCACAGAATGAAGAGTATCTCTCTATCACATTCTTGATCTTTAAGCCAATCAATACATTCTAAATCTGTGTTGGCAAGTGCTAGAAAATTCGGTGCTGGTTTAGTCAGAGAGAAGAATTTTCTCAACTTGAGCTCGGTTTTCAGCACAGACCACAGAGAAACATGCTCTTGTTTCTGACACATAAAAGAGGACTAATGAACTGATGCTGTCTGATCTTCTCCTTGTAAAAATCACCTGAATTATTTAGATTTTTTCCCTAAAAACAGAATTGATTTTTTTTTTAAATTGAGAACAATAACAACATCAAAAAACCTTCCATCAATAAACCATGGATTTCAGGAAAATCTCTGTGTATGATAAAGACAAAAATGCCAATGCTGTAACAGATTTCAGAGGACACAGCCTCTGTATTTGTAGAAGTCCAATCAGCAAGATGTGACCCAGCTGACGGAAGAAGTGAATCTGCAATCTCTGCGTTCAAATTACATTCTTGGCAAACTTCTCAAGTTCTTCTCTGAGTACATGCTCTGTAATAGCCAGTAGGGATGTTGTCATTTGCTTCAGGTATGGGAGAAGATTTCTGCTGTGCAGAAGTTGGTGGGAGTGAAGGATTTGAGTGAAGAGAAGAGAAAGGTTGGGAATAGCCATTCAGCAGTACATCAGTGTGTATTTTCACAGCTGTGACAACCAAGACAAGGAGGGGAGGATGCATAAAAATTTCTCCCAGGTCTTAGCCTGCATTCATAAAAGGCATTTAGGGTGAAGCTTATTTTCTTGGTGTACAGTACAGATTTCTGGAATAGGTTTGCTGGAAAATCATTTGAGAAGAGAAAGAGTAAGAATTTGCAGCCTTACAGACTGCAGTCACTGCTTAGATGTGCTGACTATGTTTGCTTTACTGCCCCCATCACATTTTTGAGACCGTGGGTCTAACTTTAGTTTCTGCCACATGCAAGTTTACCCCAGCACTTAGATTTTCACCTTTTGTGAGCAGAATTCAGCACCACGGTGTAACAACTTAAGAACCACAGCAAAGGATACAGCAGTTGGACAACAAGACAGCTACAGACACTTGGGTTCTGGCTTAACTTTATGTGAGTGTAACCATAAAAAAATAAAGATATTGAAAATCTTGAAAATCTCACAGCCTGGCTGTGTTAAGGGACATCAATTATCTGAGGCAATAACACAAGGTCAGTTTGCAGGCCTGTCCTGTACCAGCACAGGCTCTCTTGTTACACATCTTATGATTGTTTTCAAACCTTGGTTCAAGATTTCTCCAGTGCTGTCTGGGAGAGAAGAATCCTCTCTGCTGACTTCCATGCATCCCATTCTGTCCCCCCGTATCTCCCACCTAGTCATCCTTAGTTTCTGTATCCAATATCTTATTTGAGGTTGGCATATTGAGTGGTTGTACTGAACATCGTTCACGCCTTCCAGGCAATGACCTAAATGTTTTTTAAGATATCAGGTAAATTACAGATATCATTTCAGAAACTGCCCAAGTTTAAAAAATAGATGTTGAAAACCATCTGCAGAATCGTGAGCCTTGTTGTTACTCTCAGAAGATCTACAGATTAAATTACTTATCCGTTTCCTGGAGGTGGGGCAAGACATCTATTCCCAAAAGGCTTTTCCCTCCCAAGGCTAAGCGATTTCCTTAGATGTTCCATTTAATAGGTGGAAGAAACTGGAGAGAAAGCTGCACTGGCCAGGGACTGGCAGTCCTGTGAAGAATGGGGAGAGTTTATTGTGTGAAGTAATAGCTGTGGCTCCCCAAGGAGAGTGAGAGATGGAGGGGAAAAGAAGGGAGGGCAAGTGAAGCCCGTGGCAGATTAAGATCTTTTTCCCTCTTTCTTCGTGTTGGCTGCAGCTGGGTCTCACCCACTCTCCGTCTTGTACCTGTCAGCAAGCCAATGCCTGGCACAACGGCCAAGTAATTACTGATGACATGTGAGCGGTATTTTTCCAGATTGGGTTTCCTGCCTTTCTGCAAGAAAAATAAACCAAAAGCTGTACCCCAACAAACATGACAGGAAAAATAACAATACTTGTATGGGACTGATACTGGAAACGCTCTGCTCCTCCAGCTGCAGACTGGAGAGAACTACTACCACCTTCACCCTTCGTTGTCTCAGCAAGGAAGGGAAAGATTGAAGGCAGGATGGGAGAAGGGTTCCTTCTGAAGGTCAGCATATCTCTTTTAGTCAAACTCAATGCCACACAAGAACAGAGAGAAGGCAGCAATACAGAAATCACTGGGTATGGCAGTAACTGAGACAGACGTAGAACTGCTTATATCCGATTTAGTAGAAAATAAAAGAACAGTATCATTCAGTCCTCTCCTCTCTTTGCAATCTGACTTACGACTCATTCTGCCATCTTTTAAAGACTAGTAAACTCATGTCTGACCTGTCATGCAAGTGGGTCCTCCCAAATGATGATTTCTACAAGACTTTCTCAACAATCAAGCTCTTCATTTTAAGATGGGAAAATCAAATGTAAATTCCACTTTATATTAAGGGGCCTCAATGATTTGTACAGACTTAGCCTGAAAATGTTACCTGCTGACCTATGTAATATATTGTCTTATTTCATCTCTTAAAATCAGGATCAAAGATCCCATTATCTGAAGAGAAATCTATGTTCATGAACAAGATCTCATTTCTATCCTGAAGTGTGTCTCTTTTATTTTTAGTTTTTACATAGAACATTTATTCTATGATTCTCAGCCAGCACTGAGATTTCTAACCTTCCTCTTCTGCAGTCTGTGAGATGTTTGTAATCTCTCTTTTGTGGACAACATAAACAGAAGATGGATGGATGGATGGATGGATAGATGGATGGATGGATGGATGGATGGATGGATGGATGGATGGATGGATGGGTGGATGGATGGATGGATGGATGGATGGATTTCATTTCATGGTCTCAGGTCTCTTTTTACACTTTAGGGACATTGTTTCTCTTCCCTTCATCTCTGTAGATGCCAGATTCAGTAGAGTAGCCCTGGAAAAGACTGTTTTGGTTATATAGTTATGCCTCCTAGAATACACTTATATTAGAATGCCATTTACAATTCATGATTAGAAGATAGAAAATCCTAAGTCATTGTACAGGTCAATGAATGAGCAAAGGAAATTGGGAATTTGCCACAGAAAAATTAACTAATTAATGTGAGGTAAAGAAGGAAAAAATTTTAAAACTATGAAAATGGGAATGGGAAAACTCAGAATGGGAAAAAAAATTTCATACTTCAAACATTAGCTGTTATTGCTACAGCTAGTGGTAGTTCTGCAAAACTCTAGTCAAAATTCCTGTTTTTATATGCTTCTCACTAGAAAGCATTTTCAGGGTAGCTTTTTCATTCTATTCACAAGTGAATTTTTTCATTGATATTTTTGATAACTTATTATGAAATCACTTCAACTATGTTAGAGTCATGCAAAAATTAGAAGTCCCATTAAAAGAAAAATTTCTGCCTGTGAGTTAATTCAAAATACCTGGAAATTGAAAGCCTCAAATTTGGAGCACAGTCCTCCAAATGAGACCAAGCAGCCAAAGTACTTATGATAATCAGTGAGATATGGTGTCTCAAAAGAGGCGTGTTAAAGTTTTATGAAAATCTACATGTCCTTGAGAAAAAGGTGCAAAACCTGGCCTTGCTCCTACAGAAGCAAGTTATCAAAATAGCATGCTTTACTATGATTTAAACCAACCCATTGTCCTTAACACCACAATAGAGCAGAACACACAGAGCTACTGTTCCTCAGCTGAAGGATAATAACTTCCTGCTGAGGGTTGGTGACTCCTCTGAACATGTTAACTCGTTCATTTTCAAGCACATACCCACATCTGTGAGCAACTTGTCCAAAGGCGCTGCCTGTGAAGTAACTGGTATTTACCGAGCTCTGCTCCCCTGAAATCTCAGCCCAGTTATTCTCCTGGTTCAAGTCCTTGGCTCATCCTACTGGTGGATGAGACTACTCTCCGTCTAACGGGGCAATTATCTATGATCAAACAGCTAAGCTCCTTCCACAGCAGTTTCTGAACCACTATGGTTTGTCCACAAATTTTTGAGTGACAAAATATAAACCAGTGCTCAGTCTACGATTAGTGACAGAAATAATCTGTGCATGGTATTGTAGCAGAACAGGTTTAATACAGAGAAAAAGGACAGCTCTGTGAGACAAGCACTGCAGTGTCAAAACAAGAAGGTAACAAGATGCTGTACTCATGAAAATACTAAGCTTTCCTTGGTTTTTTCTTTTTAAAATATATTCCACACATAACTTCAAATAGTATTATGAAAACATGATCAGAAATTTAAGAAAAGAAATTGCAGAAGCAAACCTTTATGTAAGACATCTGTGTTGCTCATGAACAAGTTTGGACCTTCTTCGTTTCTGAGTGGTTTGACACACATAAACCGGCCTATGAAAGAAAGAAATGCTTGTGGTAAAGTTATTAAAAAATTAAATTACTCTTGGAAAAATCCTAAATAGAGACAGCATTTATAACATACTAACAGCAGAGCAGTCACAATCTGCCTCACAACTACTTAGAAAATTCCTTAATTTTACCCATTACATTATCCTCTCTTCTGCTCTGTGATTCAATGTGCATGTTTCTTCCCAGGTAGATGAACAAGCCCGATTCCTTGCACTGGACAAGAATCTACCTAGGCACTTTGCAAAAACCAGGTGCTGTAGATATGCTGATGTACACAGAGCCAAGGGCTGTGCAGAGTGTGTATGTCTTCTACTTTTAGTTAAGGTTATAGAGCTCATATTTCAAATATCCAATGTAACCCCTAGTGTGTCAACCAGGCTAGCAGTAACTATCATCCCTCTTAAGTACATCTGTTCTGGCAAATGTGGTTTTTTTCACACTGCTCTCCTAAAAATATCTAGAAACTCTTCCACTGGCCCACATGATACTAAATATGCAGAGTTTGTGTTTTGATTCTTCAACTCTGCAAATAGCTGGTTCTTTTCTAAATGGTTGGTTTCTTTTTTGGCATGCTTCTTGTTTCTCACTGCCATTTCTTGCAAGAAAGAAGAGTAAGGAGACATACACAGGAATTTGTACTTACTAAAATAAATCCCAGTCTTTCTGCTCCAGTCACAGTATGCTTTTTACACAGTCCTTTAGAGCATAAGTACTGGGATGAAGGAGCTGTGTCTCCAATATAACAGGCAGATGCAGACGTAGATGATTTCTGTATAGTAACATGAAAGAATCAAAAGAAATAAATACATAAATAAATGTACTGAGGAGTGTGTATGGCAGGCTCTGAATTCTCAATTATGTTTTCTTCATCATTTTTTACTTTGCTTATGACCAAAGCCTCCCAAAATCTTTCCCCTGCAAGCATCACATCCTCTTGCATGAGCCCTATTCACCTGAGCTGCAGCAGACTCGAAGTCATAAGATCATATGAAGTTTGGGTTCACACAAGATACAGAAACCTCACTCGGAATTTTATTACAGTTAAAATACTCAAATACTATAAGAGTCTTTTTTTCTCTCTCTCTGTCCCCACCCTTCCAATCATTATTTTCCCCCATTTTATAACACTCGCAAGTTGGATTTCAGGCTGTTAATAGAGCACTGAGCAGAATTTTGGAAGGTGTCCAGCTCTGCACCCCACCCAGATGAATACCTGGAAGCATACTGTTAACGCGGCTATCCTGCCAGACTAAAATCAAGTGTGGAACAAATGTTGAAAGGATGCCCTCTGAAACAGGTGATCTCAGGACTGACACAGCAATACTTTTCTTACAGTTTTATAACTCTCTGGTAAATAATTTCATTTTACTCTAAAAGTACTTTTATGGTAGGACCAGACATGTTGCAAACAAGTCTTAATGTTGTCTATTTTTAATGTACTGTATCTTGCTATTTTCTAAACCAATCTGATATTTTGGCAAAACATAAGAATTGATCAAGTTTAGGATGTAGGATTTTGCAGGACTATCCAGTATTAGCTGTTTGTCCCAGGATCTGCCTAAAAAATATAAAGCATTTTCTTTGTATGTCAGTACTGGAAGTGGCTGGGGATTTTGTAGAGCATAAAACGCTTCATGTGCATTGCATGTGCTTCAAAAAGCTTTCACTGAACGCAAGGCAGGCACCCACTGGAACTCTTCAGCCACTCCTACACACCATTTTAGAGCCAGGGATGTTAGTCTTCCCTTGGGTCCTTGGCTCTATCTCCAGGAGGCTGCAGCAGAGGACTCTCTACTTCTGAGGCCTAAGGTTTGAGTACAGCACCTCCAACAGTACAACTCCTCATTTATGCCAGAGGAACCTCTAAAATCCCTGGCTCCAAAACCACTGTTCAAGGCTTTCTGGTCCTGTACCATGAAGTGAAGAGGTTGAGATTACAGGTTTCCATCAACCACCACTGGCTTCATGGATCTGTAGTCAGACCAACAGTTTCTGAGCGTCCCACTTTCCTTAAAGCCATCCCCTTGCCCCAGGATGCCACATACCCTCAGGAAAACTGCATGATGGTCCATGTCATGGCTGAGTCGCAGGAGAGAAGTGGCTGGAATTAAGGAGGTTTTCATGCCAAGGTGTCATCCCTGTCAACACACTGTGCTGTGACATTATTTGAAACATGATTTGAATGGGATCCACATTAAAGAAGATTCACAAACCAGCAGACAAATCAGCCCAAGGAGGACATCAGTGCTAATTCAACAGCTTTCTTTTCAGTGCAATCTGTCCCTCACCTGGACCCCTCTGCCCAAAGGAGGAACTGCTGTAACTTCTGAGCTGTGACACAGCAATGTCAGGGGTAATGCTGGACCCTCCCAGAGCTGAGCAAAAGCCTTACCTGCCTTGCTCCCCTTCACCCGAGAGAGGCCAGAGGGTGAGAAAGGTCATCCCTCACCTCACTGCCTCCCTCTGTTTTCTGAGCCAAAGCACAAAGCCCTTCTTCAGGGTGGTAGGATTGGCTGACTCGTCCTCTGTGACAGATGGGGTTACATCTCTGAAGACAAGGTTCCTCTCAGGTCTTCCTCTGTGACAGCTGGCTCCAAAGAGACCCTGCATTAGCCCCTGGGCGTCTGGCACTGAGTCTGACTCTATTGATTTAGTAGTCCATTGTCCTGTGGGAAAAGTGCTTAGTGGTAAATACCAGAACATGATCAATAGCACAACATCCAGAGCCTGTGTTAGAGCTTCAGTGCCAGGCCTTGGGCTCCAGAAACACTGCAGCAACACCACTATGAACCGGGCACTGGCTGGTGAATTGAATGGATCAAAGTAAGAAGCATCAGAAAAAGGTCAAGGACACACAATTTGCTTTCTGCAGGTGCCTGTTGAAATGTCATAAGCCATCTGATTGTAACACATAAAGACTTTTTGAAAATCTGGGAGTTCAAAAGCGAGATTCTGATTTCATGTACATGATTTTAGGAGCCATTGATTTCAGTGCAACTGATCCTGGATTTTAGAGATGTGAGGTCTCCAGCCTTTTAATTTTTAAAATGCCAATATTGTGCTGTCACCAACTCCAAGCCAGGAAACATTGGCAGTTCATGACAGATGTGCCACATCCTCCTTCCCTTTTCTGGACCCCTCTCCCTGCTACCCACTAATACTCCTACTATGGCACAAGTAAATCGAGAGCAGTGTGATATATTCTTGTAAAACAAAATAGATGAGGTTTGAAGAACATAAACAGCAACGAACTAACCCAGTTCATCATATGATCCCAGGCTCCAAACAAAAGGGCAAGGGTGGGGCCCACAGACCAGTCCAAGTGTCGGGTGGGTCCATGTTTTACGAAAGATAAGAACATATTCTATTAAAAAAAGTCTTTTGTACGGTTGCTCTTTGCGACCCTGAAGGGGGAAAAAATTATCTTTGTGCACAGACTGCAGTGGTGTGAGGCGGTGCACGCACATAGACATGCCCTTGCAGAGGGGTTGCCAGGCACTGGGGATGTGTGCGTTACTCACAAGTCAGCACTGCCAAGGGAAAGTCGATGGAAACTCCATCACGCAATGGCAGCACGGCAACGGATTTTCCCTATGGTATATTTTTATCTTACTGCGTTTTTTTTTAACTTCCTTGTTTGGTTATTATTGTAAATGATCATTTTAGGATGCCTCCTTCTCCCATTACCAGGATTTACAAGGACTGGAGATATATGTGAATGAGGACACTCACCATAAGGATTCTGCCATCAAGACAATGTGAGTCTTCTTGCTTTAGGACACTATTGTTGAAGTGACTTACTCATGGTCCTGATCCACAGTGAGATGGTTTTATGTGGACCTTGTGAGGGCCTCAAATGCAGGGTGCCCCACACCACTCCACCAAGCTAGCCCCCTGTCCCTTGGGGAGCAGCAGCACAGCCCACCAACCCCACTGAGCTGGGCTGCAATGCACCCAGTGCCCAGTGCCCGAGTGAGACTGTTGGGAAGTCCAGCAGGGATGCAGTGAAGAGCACAGATTAAAAACTGAGGACAAGCTATCCAAGCAAATCTTGCCCTGGGGAAGGTACTCCCTGAATTGCCTAGGACAGAATTTTTATCAGTTACAGTGGCAGAGAACAGAGAATTGTTTGAACCACAAACATAAGTACAAGCATAAGCACAAGCACCTTGGAAGTCTTATATTTCTTTACTGCTGTGTTGTACTCACTGCAGCTGAAACATCTTGAAAGTAAATTGGATTTGGTTTTAGCCCAAAGGAGCCAGATTTAAAATACTGATCTACATCTGGGTTCAGATTCCTCAAAAGTTTTTGACTGCTCAGATGTAAGAGCCAGAGGTCAGCCTGTCTTAGTAATCATCACAAAACAAGCAGTATAACTGAAAGAAAAAAAAAATTAATACTCCCCTGAAATCAAAATAACAAATAAGATAATTTTTTTTCCTGTTTCTCAATCAGAGAGATTGAAAATTTTATGTGGTTGACTTTCTGCAATCCACATTAAACTCTCAGCAATTTGGCCAAGGATTTTATTCCAACCAGATGTTTATTCTTTTCAGGAGGGGTTAATTATGCCTAAACAAAATGTATGTTTCTTAGGAAGTAACTTTAAGTGTTTAGGAAGGCAGGTTTGCCTGTTTATGCTAAAGAAAATCAGTCCATCAAATTTAATGACAAGCAATATTGTCCCTAAGAGAAGCTTTGTAATTACCCATCTATCCCTTTCTATTCTTCATAATTATTCACTTGCAATTATCTCCATCCTGCCTGATGTTTTTCTAAATCCTGCATGAATATAAAGTAAAGCAACAGCCAGATAAATCATGTTAGTTCTTTACATTTCTGCAAGGGTTTCTGCAGTCAGAGAGAGGATGGTGTGGAAGGGGTTACACTTTGTGCTCAAGTTCCTCTTTTTGTCCCCAAGGAGAGGAAAGAAGCAGAATACCTCCAGAAGCTAATGAAACATGGAAATAATTTGTGTACAAGCAAAAAACCAAGGCTTGTCATCTCTCACTGCCAATAATAATACTTTATTTCCTATTTGTACTGTATAATGTACAGGATGAAAAACAAGTGATATTACTTGGTAATTCCCAAAGATGTCATTTTATAGGTAGTGTGCCATCTCTCTTAGCTCACAGTGTGTAGAAATAACTCTACTTCCATGTAAACAAGATCCAGGAGCTATCTATTTTGTTTTAATTTGAGAACATTTATATATCCTTTATGCAAGCTTCAGGAATTTTGGCTTCTTTGAGGAATAAGACTTAGAAATTAAGCTATTATTAACCAATTTAGAGCTCTCCATCTGCAAAGGAAACACAGTTAAACCTCCTTTTGCTGTTAGTATTTTAAGCCTTATTTTTGTCCAAAACTAGAGGAGGTGGGGCACAGCACAGGGTAGGTAGCGTGTGAGGTTGATTACAGATCAGCCCTGATAATGGTTGACAGTTTCCTCCAGAAAGAATTGGTGCGAAAATCAGTCCAAGCTTAACCAGGATGCAGCCTCGCTGCTTTCATGGAAATTTCCCTCTATTTTCACTAGATCTGGATGTGTCCAGGGAAGCAGCCGAAACTGCCTTCTAGAACAATGCACAAGGATGCTGAATTTAGACCCCCTGCAAACGACCACTGGGATAATTATAGCAGGTGTCAAAATCCCTAAGAATAACCGAGAAACAGGACCTCCCAGCCTGCCTCTGGTGTCAGATCAACAGAGATAAAACAACAAACGAGGTCCCAGCGGGTCTCCCCAGGCACTGCAGGTAGGGAGCTGAGCTTGCCGGCAGGGCTCCACCTCTCTCTGGGATTTTGTTTGCTGCTCCCTTTGGAGGAAGCCTCCCTGCTGGTGGCATAGATCCCCTCAGCAGGGACAGCAGATTAAGGGCCTGCTCTACTGTCCAGGAATGCAAGCTAAGGCCAACAGCATTCTCACAATGTGCTTCCAGAGGCCTGAGCAGCTGACATTTGCTCCACTGTTTGCAGTGACCACGAATTTAGCAACTGCCTTGGCCCATCTGCACTTAAACTTCTCATGACAGCGGGCTTCCCCTTGATAAAATAAGGGTATAAAATTAGCAGTACTGTGTAGCCCTACATACACAGAGGCACTTTCAAGGGTCTGCTACTCTCTTATAACCTGTTTCGAACTTACAGAAAACTGGAAAACCGCTCACAAAACCTCCTAGCTTGGCTGATTAGCACTGAGCACAACCTGTGCTATGTCCTGGTCCAGTGAAAGGTGTCCCTACCCATGACAGCTGGGTTGGAACTTTGAGATCCCTTCCCCAAACCATTCTATCCTTCTACAATTCCTGGTGCTGTGTGCTCCATCTGCAACAGGTTAAATTCTCAGACGATGTACTAGTAGTGCCTGTATTTCTTCAAAGTTGAAATGATGGAGCAAGAACTAGTTTTTACAAGAAATATTATTTTTAATTAATTTCAAAAAACTAGCTTGAACATCATGCCATGTAATAGTTACAGTCAGGCAAAAAAAAGAGATGTAGCCTCAGCCCTGTCACACCCTTATGCTTGCAGGTGTCTCACCATCAGACGTGCACTGGTGAGAAGTTGCAAGTGGAAATATAGTTATGTTTTCAATGATTTCCTAACCCTCTGACAGTCCAGGATTTAAATGATGCAGGAGTGACACTTCTTAGTCATATCTTTACAAAGCCAAGAGCGGGGAGCTCCATCTGTACCTCCCTTTCCTGGTCACCATGGAAATACTGCTCTAGCATGTCCAGTAAATACAGGCTTTGGAGATGGAATTTGGGAAGCCAACTTGGAAACAAAGGATGCTTTTTGTTAGGAGACAAGAACTCCCTATGCTGACTCCTTGCTGCTTAAACCAGGAGACAACCCTTCAATAGCATATCACATAAAACATTCTGATGTTGGACTTTTCTCCTTTTATCACAGAATCACAGAACAGTTTGGGTTAGAAGGGACCTTTGGAGGCCAGCTTGTCAAATCCCCCTGCCATGGGCAGGGACACCTTCAATTAGATCAGGACCTAAGTAGCCTTATAGTTCAGATTTAACAGCCACCAGCAGCAAATAAATATTCTAAAGCAATATCAAGTGTATTCATCACCCAAAAGCCCCCTAATATATGTGTCTTGCCTTCATTAAATTCAGGTGCTCTTCTGGCCATACCCACAGGAGTTATCTGGTATGAGAGAAAGCTCCAAGGGCAAATCCAGGCTTTGCAGCCCCAAACAGGACTAGATACTATGGAAATGAATTGCTAACACTGTTGACCAGCTCCATTGTTTAAAGCAGCGCCCTCTCAGACTTCAGCAATAATTCAACAGTGAAATAAACAGCTCTGATCAGATAGCCAGGGAAATTAGATAAAGAGCACAATAGCTGTGAAGATAGGAATATTTCACGAAGAGTCATATATCAGTTTATTCCCAATTTAAGTCCCTTTTGATGACTCTTTGTTTATGCCTCACATCTGTATGACAAGTCAGAAAGAAAGGCAAAGATCTTTTCTCACAGAAACTGTTTTCCCCCAAGATGGCATGTGAATATTAACTCCATGACTTAGCGCTCAGCCATCTCCTTCTGACTCTTTCATGTTACTTGCTTTGAAATAATGACTGGCTTTCAGGACACAGCAATTTCCTCAAAGCTAGTTTTTATACTTTAGTGTGCTCCCGGGATACCAAACCATTCAAAATGCTCTTTTCCTCTGCGTCTGTTCCCACAGAAGTCCAAGGCAACTCCTTTGAGTCTCAGGACAGTATCTTTGAAATTCTGCCTCTGCCATCACTTTGAATATAAGCAGGTTAAACCCAAGCTTAGCACTTATTTTATACCCTAACATTTCTTTCAAAGTAATTTAACCACAAAAAACCCCCCAAAAATAAAAAATCCAAGATACCTGGATAAATTGGAATTAATGGGATCATCATACTCTTTTAATAATATACTTCCTAAAAATGTTGCTGAGGGGGCCGAATGTGGTTTCTCTGGATGAAAGAAGCTACAGGCAGCAGGAGTAAGTGTTCAGTGCTGGGAAAGAAGAAATCTCCATCCTTGTCAAATGGGGCCACTGTGGAATTCGGGATGCTCCGTACACACAGCTGGCTATAAAACTCTTCACATCATCCAGCTCTGCCTCTCCCCTAGAGCAAACAATTCTCTTTGCATTTCTTGTTGCTCTTATCAAAGGTAAATAGGCTGGGTATTTCATAGTACTCCAGGCTTTTTTGAGGATATTCTTAAAACACCTGGTCAAGACAGAGGACCCCATCTAAGGGAGAGGAGCCTGCTCTCTTTATAGGCTTAGGGGGCTACTTTTCAAACTAAAACATTGTGAAAGATATCTTTTCTTCAGACAGTTTTGGGGGGTAAGTTGATACCAAGATAAAACATACCTATCTAGGATTTACAACCATTGTAAATAATTTTGGTATCTGATATGTTATAATAAATTCAATGTTGAATACTTTCAAATTGGTAAATTTAACAAAAGAGACCAAAACTACTGGTTTTCCTTTGCCTTTTTATGGACATGCCATGCAGCTACTGGCCTGGCATTCCCACCCAGTGTCGTACTTTCAATTTGTAAACTGTATATCTTAAGAAACTGTTTTAAGTAGCACAGATAATACCTACCAAAAATGAAAGGCCAAACGCCTTAAAAGTTTTACTTTTAAAGTGACCACAGAAATCTGAAAATCCTTCAAAGGTATCCCCTTCACTCCCAACTTGTGAATAAGGATCTTGCTACCTCAGTTTCAAGGATGTGTGGTATCCTCTTTCAGTCCATCTTACTCTGAGTTCCCTGGATTTGAGGACTTACTACCTGCAGCATTCCCACAACCAATATTGTGTTTTAACCACCATTAATTAATCTCAATTCTAATTTACCTTTGGTAAAGTATTTTAAGAACATTACCTTAGCTTTTCCCCAAAAACAGTTCAATAGGAAGAACAATTCAGCTGCAGTTAGAACTTCACTATGGAAGGAGGTTTTTCTGAGGTGATGAGCAAGTCTTAAGCACTGCACAGAAATCTCCCAAATTCCTTTATACTTAGTCAGCCTCCTTTCTCTCCAGCTCTCCAAAAGTAGATCCTCTTCCTCCTGCAGTTCAGATGCTGAAAGCTGGAGCAAGTTGCAAATAGGGAGAATCTATGCAGAATTAGCAAATACCCAACTTGTGATAGATTACAGTTTTCTATCACAATGATAAATAAATCACTTATAATCTCTCAAATTTGCTCTATTATAAATATAGAATAAATTCACTGCCTGTAGTAAAGTTATTTTGGAAACACTTCACAGTAAATGGGGCAAAGTTTCGACCCTATTTCTTGACATAACACCAATAGAGAATATTTTAGTGTGAGAAACCCAAAAAAACCATAGTATTTATTCTCAGGCATAGTAAATGCAAAATATTTTTAAGAAACAGTAAAGAACTTGAGAATTACGGTGAAAGTCACAGGCTTTACTTTTCCTTTGAGCACGACTAGCAGAATCTGGTTTGTTTGGCTTATTAGTAAGGGGAGAAGCAGAGGCATTCACTTTAGGAACAACTGCAAATACAGCTTCTCCAAATTGCAAGGCCAAGTTCTGCAGATGAAAACAGGATCTGAAGATCATTTTAGATGACAAGTGTGAACATTTAAGAGTGATCATTAATTTTTCACAAATCACTATAACTAGACATAGGACAGTTGTGTATATATTTTGCAAGTAGTCAACTGTGGCCAAATCCTGCAACTCTTACTTGAGTGAGATATTCCAGCTGGGCCAGTAGGATCACAAATTCATGCATTTTTTGTAGTAGGATTTGTAGCACAAAAGTCTTCCCAATGTTGTTTATTCTTTTAAAAACTCCTTAGCGTATCAACAGGAACGCAGAGCATGTCTTGGGTTGCATCATTAGCTTCAGTTTCAGGAATTACTAAAATCCCCTAAGCTACAATTTGTCATGATTCTCATTCTTGGGAAATCCTTTAAAGGAACTGTTAAAGTAATTAAGCTAGTGTCCTCGATTTAATCTTTCAGGCTGCTTAGCCAACATTGAGTCACCGAAGTCTTCTAGGTCAGACAGGAAAAGAATTGACGTCATTGCAAAACTCCACTGCGTAAGTGTCTCTGAAAAAAATGGCAGCCAAGTGTACACAGTTGGATAATCAGATGCTGTGAATAACAGACAGCTCAACAGGTGAGCTTAGGGAATTTGGCACTTCAGAGGTGAACCAAGTGTGTCCTTATGTAGATGATAAAATGTCTGCGATACACTTTCTCTGACATAACATATTTAGCAAACTTATCAAGATGTTTCCTCTGTCCAGAAAGTCAACCAGCCTATTAGGAGTGATAATTTGGCACAGAATATGCTCAAGGGACAAATACGATAAGGGATGTTTCATACAAAGGGGCTTCCACTACTAGCCACTTATGTCAATCTGCAGCTAAAAACAGAGTAGAATAAAAATAAACTTTAACTCTTCACCCTGAACAATTAAGCTGTTTTCTAACAAAATAAGCACAGCTTAAACAGGCACCAGGATAGATAGCTACTGCTCTGCTGTAATGCTTACTCTTAAAAAGTCAAACCCAAGCATTTAAACAGGGCACTGCATTCTAGATATTTTCCCATTCCATATTTAATATTTCCAAATTCCAAATCAACAGGAGCAGAACCGTGTAGTTCAAAGAGAGACTCCAGTTTCCTCAGAACCTGCAGACCTTCAGACCTGAGCTGTTTCTGCTCAGACTCATTTTTAGAAAAGACACAAACAGGAAGTGCATGTGCTGTTGTCCACAGGCAAATGGAGGGAGAATAAAGCCATGTTTAAGCATACACTAACCTTGAACCTTATCCCAGTGGCTTATACCTGCCCCAGCACTAATCAGAAGACTTTTCTCATGACTAGCAAAAGCCCACATTCTTGCAGTGATTTGAATGATTCAGAAATACATCTAGCTCTGGCTATCCGAAATCCTTACCCTAATTCCCAATATAGCCTCCTTGCATCTCAGAAATTCTTCCCACAGCAGAAATAAAAACAACACATGGTTGTTCTTTAAATATGTTAATGGTTCTGGTCTTTAATTTATCTCTAAAGGTTTTATCTATCTAACTATAAAGCTAGAGCTGTTAGTTATCCTAAACCTAAGCCCAGACTCAACCCAAAGCCCACGTAACTCATGGCTGTCATGAGTTCATGAGTGAATTCTTCAATATGTTGTCCACCCCAGTTCTTCCTACAAGAACAATGACACAGCATCCAGCAGCAATCTCAATTTTCAGCTTTCTTTTACAGACAATATGAAGGAACCATAATTTAATGATGGTCCTACAGCATCTATCCAGAACAAGAAAACTTCCTTTGTCAGTACCTAGAGGAGCTGTGACTCTAACAAGACCTAGCACAAACACACATCTTGCACATTGTGAGAAACTTTATCAAGCCCTATCCTGAACCCAAGATTTTAAAATTTTATATTTTAAAACATGCCTTAAGGTATTCTCACTTGTCAGACCAAACTTTCATCCTAGCACTGCAGGGCTTCTTGGATCCAGCAGTGAATTTTCTTCACCTTTGTGACACATGATTAAGGTACAATAATAGTAGAGTGCCTCTCTGTAGCTTGCAGCATAAACAATGATACAAAATGCATACTTCAAAGCACATAGCACTGCTAACTCTGTCATCATCCTTATAATCAGGCTGCAGTTGCACCTTGAGGTTAGAGTTTGTGCCCAGGACAGAATTGATTTAATCATTGGACATGAAGAGACAGGGTAGGATGAAGACAAAGTCAAAAACATGAGTGAGTGCTGAGTTCTGGCAGAAACATGAGTTTGCTGTGCTGTACCTTACCCTCCGTGCTGTACCTTACCCTCCGTGCTGTACCTTACTGTTCAGTTAGAGTTGAGCACAAGAGATGAAAAGATTGCTTTATCACTGTATTTTACAATACCTGGAGGTCTATGATGAAGGCAGGCACCCAGAGAGATGCCTGAAATGGATAAGATGCAGACTGGTGTTGAAACAACCAGCACTGACAGGGTTGGGCTTAATGAGCTATAAAAGTGGGGCTAGAACTGGCTGAAGCAGAAGGTGGTGTGCAAAGCCCAGCAAAGGCTGAAAGCAGTAGCAAAGGACTTCAGATTTCTTAATGTGGGTGGTGTCAATCATGTCACAGGCCTAAGTTAAGCATAGCATTGAAGAGGGGACTCTGGATTCAGTATAGGAGGAATTAAAAATCTAAAGAAGTTGCAGAATCCCACAGGGACAGGCTATGATCACCTTAGAGCGGTGACTAAATGTAAAGATGGACTGAGTTTCTGGTCTATGATAAATTAGTTATACACAAATATGAAACTACTCAGAATATATTTACTGTTAGGACTGAGACAGCAGTTTTACATGTTGACCCACATACATTTCCACAACTTAGTGTCTAAACTTGCAATTGGAAACCATGCATCTTTTACAGGATCCATCAAAAAAACCAAAACCAGAACCAAACAATTAGTACAAGGCTTATTATCTTAGCCACAGGATCCTGGGATCTACCCCTCACTCTACTACTTTAGTTTTAATTGTGCCGTAGAGTTTTCTAGCAGTAACAGAACCAATTGTTGAGTAATTAATGCTGGTGTCACTAACTCTTTTCCTAGCTGTGCATGTTTTGCAAGATCTAGCAATGAAGCCAGCTCTTCTTTGCCCCCTCCTCTGAAGGAAAACTCTTTTCCCAGACAAAATGCTGGCCTTGGCTGAATAATAGTGACTCACTAACAAGAACCCAGTTGCCTCTGCCTGCCCTGGCACCTCATGGTGCCAGTCTTATTCTTCATTCCCCAGTGCAAATATAGTTCTCAAATTGGGATAGGTTTTTTAAGAGGAGGGCTGAATATGAGCATCGATCACAACAGTGAAACATTTCCACCTTGATTTTGCCTCTCCTCTAATTTCCATTCTTAGTTTCCTGTTTCTCTTCCCCTCCCCTCATGCCCACCAGAGCTCTCCTCTTCTCCATCTCTGCATCATTCTCATCACACAATGCTGCTGCAGGGTGTGTGGTGGAGTAGCCAGGTGAGTTAGGCCACAGGATGCTTCACAACATGGGCTTGCCAGCAGCTGATTTGCTCCTCCCTTCACTTCTTTCTTCCCTTTCCCCACTTCTCCTTTCTAAGTGCTGGGAAACCACAGGGCAGCAGCTGCCCCAGACCCATGGGACCAGCAATTTTCCCAGGGGATGCTCAGGCTGGTCAGAACAGTCAGAACATCAAAATACATCCTCAGAGTCACGCTTCTGTTGGAATAATGGCTCCCTGTAATATTTTTTGCAACATGAGCAAGAGGCTCAGTGACCAGGAGAGCTTGGAGCCACCTCTGGCAGTCCTGGTGCTGCAGTGACTGGTGCTCTGAGCTGACCTGGTCCCCAGGAAAACACAGAACTGGTTATCTAAGTCTGTGTGTCCCCACCATGCTGCACTGCAGAGCTTTGGGAAGAGGGTTCAAAGTTGCTGAAGGCACAAGGATCTTTTGGCAGTGGAAGGCAGTGCTGGGTACAAGAGAGGCTGGAGGGGCAGGAGCAGGACCCATGAGCAGTCACACACACAGGCAGGAATGACAGCCGGAATAAGGTGGGCATGTGTCAAACCATAGAACAGAAGTGAGGAAAGTGAGGACTTAGTCTGGAAAGTTTGTATTTCCCTGTTAGGAAAACTTCTTGCTAGGAGGACAATCAAGAACATAAGTGGCTGACACTGGAGTTTCTGATCCAGACATCTTGTGTGACCATGGACAAGTTTCCCTACTCCACACAGCAGCTACCTTAAGTCATACGGGAGAACAACTTTTATTTTCTGAAGAGTGGAGAGATAATTAACAGAACACTGTGAGGTACTCCAATGGAACTGCAAGGGGTGCTGTAGTCATGAATCAGTCTGTCCTGTTCACCTCAGTGTATGAGAATATTATTTCAATATCCCTAAAAAATAATGTACACCTGCATCAGATTTTCAACCAAAGAACCCCCCAAAGCTTTTGCAGTTTTGGTGAAGAAATTATTCAAAATATTTATGGTTTTTTTTCAAATATGACAGCTGAAAAACAATGAGCCATAAAGAAATGAAATATGTGTCTCTAGTAATATTCTTTAGTATTACCAAGTGATTATTTTACAATACAAATATCTGATAAGTTGTTGATTATGTGAACTTGTGCCCTGATAATCCAAACAGACTTTTTCCAGTTGCCTTTAATATCCAGTGCAGGGTGAAAGCATTGTAAAATCCAGGCACAGTGAGTTCTGGCCTCCTCTTTTCCAGTTTGCACCAGGAAACTGGAAGGGAAAGATGAGTGAAGTGATAATAAAGGCATCCCTGTGAATAGGTGCCACAGAGCTGGTAAAGCCCAGCACAGAGAGTGGCTGAGATTTATGCTCAAAGCCTCAGTAACTCTCCTCCCTAACCTTTAGAAAACCAGGTCTGAAAACATTATGTAAACATAGCAAACAAAAGACAAATTGTAATGCAGCTAACTTAGTCTCTAAAAATAAACAGACATTAGCGCTTAGCCTCATCCTTAATTAGATGAAATAATATTCTTCCTACAAATAGCTAAGAATGACATTTAAGATACATGAGTATTTGGCAGAAAAGTTGTTCTAATTTTCTAGAATAGTCTCCTAGATTTGGACAAAGATGTGGCCAGAGTCCAAAGAGAAACAAGCCCTTTTTAATGAAGCTCATCTTAGGTCTGGTGAAAAAGTCCCATGGGGAGGGAGCTGGGGTTGTTTAGCCTGGAGAAAAGGAGGCTGGGGGGATGTTATGGGGGAAGAGACCACAATCTTATTGCTTTCTACAACTACCTGAAAGGAGGTTGTAGAGAAATGGATCTAAGTTTCTTTTCCCAAGTAACAAGGGGCAGAAGAAGAGGAAATGGCCTCAGGCTAGATCAGGAGAGATTTAGATTGGGTATTAGGAAACATTTCTCCACAGAAGGGGTTGTCAAACATTGGAACAGGCTGCCCAGGGAAGTGGTTGAGGCACCATCCCTAGATGTACTAAAGAGATGAGTAAATGTGGTACTTAGGGACATGGTTTAGTGGTGGAATTGCTTATGAGGTTTACAAGAGGACCTACATGCTTCTATGACTCAATGATTCGTTGATTTTGAGCCTTCCAAGCAAAGCTGACAAGCCAGGGTGTCTGACGCTGGCTCCCCCTTGGTGGCCGTGCCTGTCAATCCACAGGCCCTTCGTCTGCCACCTCGCCAAGCACCTTATTAGCATGCCAGCCGTCTTCACCCTCTTCAATCACAGGTAGTAAGGCGGCCTGGTGACAGAAAGAGATGGGCATTTAAAAGGCAGGCTGAAATTTTTGTCCATCAAAACTGTAAATATCCAGTGCCATTTTAAAGCACTGCAGAAGGGGAGGGATAAGTGGGAGCTATGAAAGGACTAGTAATAGCTGTAAAATTCGGGCCAGTCTGTCTCTCTAACACAGCACCTAAATCAGCAGTGAATGTGAGCAACGAGTGGGCTGCCAAGTGCCATGAGTGAAATCTCTTCTGCTCAAATTTTGAGCAAAGATTCTCATTTCTAGATGCCTTAAAATTTGCTTCCAGGAGATTCCACAGCTTCTACTTTTAATTTCCATCTATTTTATTAACCATTAAACAAGGAACATATGCCAAAAGCATTACTTGCTCCTCACCCTGGTACTTGATCAAAATCACAATCACCCTGAAGAGTTTTTCAGATCATTCTGATGGTCACTTGCCAACCACACCAGCAATTACTTCTGCTGCATAAGTTTCTCTCCTTGAAAGATTAGCTTGGCACTCCTGCTTCAACTAATACAGAAATTGTCTTCTTAGGGAAGTAAGAGCAGGCTTGTCCAAAGGACAAAAATGACCTTGTATATTTAGCAGTCCTTCCTTTCCTCTCCTCTCCTCCTTCTTTCCCCCATTAACACTGTACTTTACAGTGGCAGACAGAAATCTGAATCGTGAACTGCTTAGCTCCTGCGAAGAGTTTGTATCAGATGAGCTAAGTAGTGTTTACATCTAATTAAAAGCTTAACTACTACGAGGCACTGTCTGGCCACGTTATTGATTTGCTTTTTGGAACTGCTGCATGTCAGCACCTACTCCAGAAATTTCTTTTTCCAGTTGAGAGTCTCCAGAAACTGCCATAAATACCTGTAATTCAAGCACACATCACCACTATTTTCAAATTTTTCTTTAGATCTTGGAAATAGTTAACAACTCTTCTAAAATCAGCTGAATGAATGCACAAACATATTTTTATAAGTTTTGAAAGCCTGAAATCCTTTTTTTCAATTTGTGATCTTCTAAACATTTGCATATTTTCAAATGGTCACTTTTGTTCAGGTGTTTGTAGGACCCACTGGAAAATTTGAAAGAGCAGGCAAGATTACAAAAGGTTTGTTTACAAGTCCTGGTTAATAAACTAAAGCAGAACAGAGTGTTTCTGGGGAAAACTGCCTTTTTTTTTTGTCCCTGTCATTTACTGTCATACTAGAGGAATGCCTCTCGCTACGGAAAGCCTCTGCTTGGCCAGCAGAGTACATTATGTACAGTTAGGATACTGCATCCTGGATTGTCATACCTTTCCCAGAATTGCCATCTTGGCTGCCAGCCTGAGTTAATAGGAGGTGCTCAACTGATTGCTAACTACAAGTAGTACTTTTGGGTCTTTACTGGCTGGTAGGTGAAGTACGGCATGTGCTGTAAATTACATTTCTTATTCAAAAGGAGAAACTGTCCAAGCAGGGAATATAAGGTAAGTACAGAAGGCAATTAGACAGAATCAGGTTTCACTCCCAGACCTCCAGGTTTCTAATTTTGCATCAATGTTATTTCAGTGCCCCCTGAAGCATCTGACAGTGACAATGTCAAAAGGTACTAATTAGAAATAACATTGATGCAGGAGCCCATAAGAATCTCAGCTTTACAGCAGAGAGTAGGTAAGCCTGTCAAAGATCTAAATAAAGTAGATGAATGAATGCAACTGTCTGTCACATGTGCATTGTGTGTTAGAAAGGTAAATTTAAGTTGAGCTAAGGATGTTTTAAGAGCAAGTGTGCAAAGCTGAGCTTCTGAATAGGTATTATGTCCTATCAAGGACTCATTGTTTAGCAGATCCTATATCTAACAATGCTCATTGTGAAGGCTCCAAAGATCAGTGCATTAAATACCAGTTTTTCAGACCCCTTCACATTTTCAGTGTCTTCCAGTGCTGCGAGCACTTGGATATTCCTGCTACACTCATACCTGTATGTGGTCTACTGGTTGTCTCTATGCTGTTCTGGGAATGGGAGAAATCACTCAGATCAACGGGTTCAATTCTTCAAGAATTTTATGCTGGCCCCTTCCAACAAAATCTTTTTGAAATATTGGAAATCTATCGCACACTTGAAAAATGAAACCTGGATTTCATGAATGTTTCCACCTGGATGGCTATTTCCAACAGAGACCAAGAGTAATAGCACTGTGTAAGGCCATGGGTTAGCATGCATTTACAAGTGACGGCTCTGTGTGTACAGCTGGAGGGAGGATGTGGCCTTCGGTAGGAGGAGAAATTCCGGTTCATTATGCTGCGTGTAGGAAGTGGCTTTATGCAATGCTGTCACCAGCACTGGGAGACAAGAACTGCTTCCCCACTGACAACCTAAGTATGTGAAAATGCTGTGATCTGATTACCAAAAATGAGTGGAAAGTTGATGGCAGAATCCACATCGGAGTGGCATGATGGTGCATGAGTGCCAGCTGAGAGATCTCCACACCCCTACTGCGGAGAAGGTGAGACCTAGCTCTGGATTTGTAAAACCAGTGTCATGAATCACAGTCAACATTTAATTGTCATTAATTCCTACAGGAGCCGTGTTCATGGGGCAGATCTCTGACACAAGTGGTAACGGTGGGGTGTCAGTAGCTCTCCCAGCCATTAAGGGTGATTAAAATAAGGATCTGCATTTTCTTTCCGGCGCAACCTCCAGCAAGAAACTCATTGGGGGCAGCTTGGAGGAGGAGGAGGAAGGCAGAGTGAAGGAGGGTAAAGGGTATGTGTAAGGGGAGGAGATCTTTGAAACTACTGCTTAGACATATCAGGGGGATGAAACTACTGCATAGAGATATCAAGGGGGTGCCTTTGTGTCTCTGGCAGCTCTCTAGACCTCTGCACAGGAACAGGGAATCTGGTGAATTTCAAAGAAAACTGAAACTGAATCCTTCTTTTGCTGGTGAAGGTGAAAGATTTCTATAAATGTCCCTCACCCATGAAAAGTAATAGTTAATAAATATCATACAGAAAGATTTCTCCAGACTTGTCTCCCAGACTAGCCACTTTCAGGTTTGAATCCCAGATTTTACAATCTGTGGTCCACCTTTGTGTCACATCATTACTGTTGCAGGGCATGCAATTAGACACCAGAATCACAGCAAGAGGAAACATTGCAATCCAGTTTTGTCACTGGGTTGCAAACCAGCTTGCTGGCAGTTTGAGCTAACTCAGCTCAGATGGGTTTCTGAGCAGCGCATGCTGCATTCAATACATCATTCACAATAAAATTATCCCTTCAATCAAAACATGTACATTTTACATGTACCTGACACTCCTCTATAATAGCTGAAAACTAGTGAATTAAACATCACAAAATCAGGTATGGGCTAGACTTGATGTTTTCCAGCATCTTTAGAGACTAAGGGCAGCCAAGGTCTGTCTACATAAGGATAGGATGAAGTTCAAAAGGCACATCTGTAAAGCACTATAAGTCAGTGCAGAGTGTGGTCACATAGTTGTGAAATCAGCCACGTTAAAGCACAATTAAGGTTAAGGATGTTTTCTTTACCTTTCTATTCTAGTGTTCTTGTCACTGTGTTTGGTTAATTAATTTATAAAACTCCACCATTTAGAAAAATTTCCCATTCCAGGAAATCAACGTAGCAGATTGCCAATTCCTCCTATCCCCACTCCCAGCAGCCTTACATTAATGTGATGAAGGAAAAAAAGAAAAAAGTCTGAACCTGTCTGTGTTCAAACAGCAATCCCCAGCATTCAAATATTTCCAAACAGATTTTACTTCCTGATCATAACTGGTGAGAGATTTGACTCACATTGACCCCAGGGCAAAGTAACGTTTAAGCTCAACACCAGTTTTGAACCACAATTTAAAAGTAAATGGCAGGCCTTCAGAGCTGCTCAGCTCTGCAAGTCAGCCAGCTTGGGCCAGCTTAGAATAGTCCTGACTGTGATCTAAATTTTGCCAACACAGAAATGCTCTCCACTATGTCTTCCCATGGCATTCAGTGGCCCTGAATTTCTGGCACTCTCATTCTTTCCCTCAAAACTGTAGCGTTTTTATCTGATTAGGTCTAAGTGATCTCAATAACTATTCAGATCTAGTTATTTCTTGATTCCATTGCTTGGAGATCAAATATTACACCACAAGAACTCTATCCTGTTGCAAATGAAGCCAAGGACAAAACTTCCACTGACTTCAGTGTGTTCAGGATAAAGCCATAAATCTTTGAAAAACTGGGCTTCAGATTAAAACATAATGAACTTAATAGTCGCAGATTTAAAGACAGTTGCATTTTGCATCTTGCATGAGATTCTGTAGCTAGGTTACAAACACTTCTAAAATTTTGATGCTCAGAGGGAGAGTAATTTTCTGGGAGCTCCCATCTTTATCTCCAGGCCAGTACACAAAACACACAATGGAAGTGATACTGCCCTCATGGCAAACAATGTCTTTGGAAAGCTTCAAACAATTTCTTTGTAAACAACTGATCAGGGTAATTACATTTTCTAATCTGAAGCTGGGCTGTGACATTGTTTCAGGTAACACACGAATCATGCTAAAGGGTTTTCCTCTGCTAGCCCTGGCTACCTTATCTAGGAAAGCTCCAGTCTAAGGATGGAGACCTAAGCCTGATGAAGCATTGTACTGGCCCTGCAGGTAGTGGCTCCACCACCTGCCCCCAAGACTCCTCCAATCCACTGCTACTGTTGGGCAGACAGCTCGCCAGGTAATTAGAAAACCTGAGGAAACAGCGGAGCTGTGCCTAATGCCTCATGATCCCAACTCATTTTCTTTAGAAATGAGGTGTTAGATGGGACAACCTTGCCGCATATCTGAATGATGCTGAGTCCAGGTGAGAGAGCTGCAGTTCCACTTAGCAGAAGGCAAACATGGCTTTGATGACTTTGCACTTGCTAATGAACACAAATGACCTAAACCACAATGAGTGTGTCTCCCACAACCTCTCAGCCAAGCTGCGATGTAATAACGTGGCTGTCAAACCCTCACAACTTCACGAGATTTTGTTAACAAACTAGTCCAAGTAAATTACACAAATCATGTGTAATCTTCCAGAAGAAGCAGCCCTAGCTTTCTGGCTTGTTTCATTTTGTTTTTAACAGCAGTTTCAAAACGAAAACTGCAGTATGACCTGCCTCTGAAGTATTCTCTTATTATTCAATCTCTTGCCATAGATGTGATCTGCACACTGCTTAATTTTTATCGTTTCCTTGGATATCTACCAGCTATGATTGTCATGATTAAATCAGTATTAACTTAATTACAAAGGGCTTTACTCAAGATAAACAGCAAAGAAGTGATCCAGAACAGTGAGAACTGCACTGCTGAGTGAGAGTGTCTGGCAAAGGTCTTTTAGACACTCCAAGCCATTTTTTTTTCCTCACATAAGTTTTTGTTTTGTTTTGTATTTTAAACAAGATGTGTTGTTTTTGTCAAATCCCAGAAATTAGATCAGTCTGTCACCTCTGAGCCTGACCCCTGAGCCCTGCCAATACCTTTGGCCATCTTTGCTGCTGTCAGAAGCTGCATTTTCAATTTCACTCCAAATTAGATGCCATGGTGGTCTGCCATGAGTCAGGCATTGAGGCTTTCTCAAGTTTCCTCCTCACAGTGCCATGAACAAAGGACATATGGAGTTTGTGCCCTTCCCATGTTTATCTCCTGCTCCTGCTCCTGCTCCTTCAGGAAGAACACATGGTCATTCAAATAATTATGATGGAGAGAACTATTGCATCTCTTCTTGCCTCTCATATTTGACCATGCAAAAATTTAGTTTTAATTTTAGACACTGAATCTGTCCCAGGTGAATTCTACAGCAGAGCTCTCACTGATTTTAATATTATTATCAGTCCTTTTCTAATTCAGATAGTCATCATGTATTGCTGACACAAGAAGACTTCTTAAAAGTCTTTAAAAAATCTCAAAATTTTTTGAGAATACTAATCGAAAATAAACACAATCACATGTAAAGAGACAACAAGGGACCATTTTGGGATTTCAGGTTAAAAGCTGAGTTTAACACAAATTATAAAAGATTTGCTTAAAAGTTTAGCACCTAAATTAAGTTTTTAAGAGATTGTGGGCTATATATTCAGCTGTTTGATACAGAGTCTGTGGCTAGCCACTATCTATTCTCCAGGGACAAGCTTGGCAGAATTTCCATCAGGTGTGCAAATATCCTGGTTTTCCTCAAAGTCCTGCCTTCTCAATAAACTCCTTTAGCATTCTCCTGAATACTATCACCAGAATAGGAGACATGGAATTCAGTATAAAATTCAGTCCTCTGAGGTTCTTTTGCTGCCATATGTGATAAAAAGAACATACTCCCAGATAATGATTGTTTCTTAATTTCTTATACACATGTCCAGAAATTTCTCTTGTTTTCCAGTAGGAGAAAAAGCTGCTATTGCACCCGTTCTCACTTTTAAGAGCTGAAATAGGATCCTGCTTATGACACATTTCAAAGAAACACAGAATCATAGAATGATTTGGATTGAAAGGCACCTTCAATATCTTGTAGTTCCAATTCCCCCTGCCATGGGCAGGGACACCTTCCACTAGACCAGATTGGTCAAAGCCCCATCCACCTCAGCCTTGAACACTTCAGGGTTATGGCATTGACATTTCCATAGAAGAAAGGTTAGGATGAACTAACTGATACCTTCTGGTGGCAATGTCTCATGTGATAATTTCTTGTATGCCAATTCTTATATGATATTCCTCAGGTTTTGACTGGGTTTTTCTTTTCTCGTATTTATTTTTTAAATTTCCCCTAATTATTGAATACTTTCTCCAGAGGTTTGAAAATTGCCTGATTAGGTTTATGTTCTTTCCGTTAATTGTTTTCTTCTTCATTTTGGCCCATGAGACAATCACTTGAAGTCCTCTCTGCTGCTTTTTGACCTAACACATGGTAACGTGCTCATCTGAGGGAGTTAGACCTACCCTCATCTGTGAAAGGCCTGGTAAATCCTATCTGAGACTACTCATGGGCAGTAAAAAGTGTTATAAAGCACAGAGATTCTGTGGTGCAGAGCCAAATTTAAGGGATGCAAGCTAGTTACTTGTCCATGGCCTTCTGACAAAAGTCAGAACATTAAAACTCAAAGACAGACACATAGGAAAGATTTTCTTGTGGAGGAAAGGATAATGGATTTGCTGATGTACACCATATATCCTTTCTGACTGACAGCAACTTCATAAAGTTCAGCAGAACAGATGCAAGGTCCTTCTCATGGGACAGAAGAAGGCCCTGCAGCAATGAAATCTGGAGACTGCCTGGGAGGGCAAGCAGCTCTGCAGAGCAGGACCTGAGGTGTAGAACTTGCTGAAGATGAGTCAGCAGTGCGCCCTTGAGGCAATGAAAGCTAAAACATGCCAGGCTGCCTTAGCCGAGAGCAGCCAACAGCTATTCCCTTCCAGTGAGGCCACGTTTGGAGCGCTCTGCCATGGCCACTCTTGGGCTTCCCAGTAAAAGGCATTAACGTGTTAGACCAAATCCAGTGGAGGAACACTGAGGCTTCGGGGCATGACTTGCAAGGAGGGCTGAGGAAACTGAGGTTGCCAGTCTGGAGAAGGAAAGGCTGGGTGTGGAGAGGAATATGACGGTGATCTTCAGCTGCTGAAAGGACAAGAGGGAGACGAACTTGTCTCAGAGGTGTGCAGCCAAAGGGCAATAGGTAATGGTCACAACTTGCATCCAGGGAAATATTCAGCATGGATAAGAAAAAAAAAAATTGAGTAAGAGTGGTTAAACCCAGATCGAGAGGTGGGGGAATCTCCACCCTCAGATACTTTCAAAACCTGATGAGACAAGGCCATGAATAACCTCATCTGGCTTTTAAATCAGCCTTGTCAGGAGCAAAGGGTGGGACTGGATGACCTTCAGGGGTCCTTTCCAATCTAAATTATTCTGTGGCTCTATAAATAGGGTAGAGGTTGCAAGAAAAAGGAGCTAAATCAGATTCAGGAGGGGCATGAGTCTTTCCTGTGTTGAGAGGAGAGAACAAGCCTGCAGGCTGTGGCTACTGCTGACCTCTTTAAGAGCTGGGTGATTGAAAATCACTCCTGGATGCAGTGGAGCGTGTGTTCCTGGCACAGCACTTGCATTGAGACATTCCCAAGTTTCTCTAAGCCGTGGCCTTATCTGGGTGGGGTGCTGTCAGTCAGGCATTTTTTCCTTCAATTTTGCCTCACCCGTTGCCATCACAGTGTGTTAAACAGAGCCTGTTAAAAGGACTCACCAAACTTCCACACTCCAGGAACAGGAATGTGATTTTTGCAATAATTTTAATATTGTTTAATATAATTTATGGGGACATAATTTCTATCTTTGAGAAAAGAAGTGTAGCTCTAGCAAAATGACCAGTTCCACACCAATCCCACTTCTAATCTCAATTAGAACACTGGTCAACAAGAAGAAACAAATGGACTTGTACTAAAAATATTTTCCTCTCTTTCTATTAGCTACAAATTATTTTTCTTATTCAGATGACTTCAGAAAGTCAAAGGCTGTAGTAGCAGCATTTTATGTGTTAAGTAATTAAACTGATGGAATGTATGCTCTAATTTCTAATCAAAAAAAGGTTCTCACACATGTCATAGAAAAGCTTTATTCCTTCATCAGCCACTCACTCCACACATACAAGCCCACCTATGTGTATTGACTCAAAAATTTTACACTAATTTTAAAAAAATAATAATTTGAGCTTGATTTTCAGATTAGTCAGTCAGAGACAAAAATAATTTTCTTTCAATAATAACCACCTAAAAGACTAATCAAGCTGCCAAAAATGTGCAGGAGTTTGGATTTTCTTGCTGTAAGCAAGGACATGTAAACCAATGAGCACCCTTGCACATGCAAGTAACTTTAATAATGTGATTTCTCTTGTGTTTAAGTCGCTCCCTGCTGATGTTTCACAGGTTTAGGGCCTATGAGAAGAGTTACAACATATGGTAACAGTAATAAGAAAAAGTCATTTTGCAAAAATTCAATAGACTTTTTAAGGTCCTACAAGTTTCACAAGCAGTGTGTCACTCCATCCTTTCAAAACCTCAATTTTTCACATTTCAAAGAACCTCCTAATTTTTATCTCTCCATCATTTTGTGTTAGTGTCACATTTCCTTATATTCAGAATTTGACATTGACATGTCACAGTTAGTAATTCTCACTTCTAGGCAAAATGACAAAAGAAACATCTATGCTACAAAGTCATCATCAGGCCTGAGAACAGGCTCACAGAAACCATTCTCCTGGTTGTCATTCAGAATTCCATACCATTGCCCTTTTGCCCAGGTGGAGCTCAAACCCCAAACCCCACATTATGCTTATGATGAGCCAGACTCAAGAAACCTCCCAGGGTCTGTAATATCACACCTGATGTGTCCAGCCTGTGGGAAAGGAAGTTCAGATCCCATCACAGTGTAAGTGTGATCCACCTTTCCCTCAGCTGGCCGCATCTGGAGCCAAGCCTAATGTGACCATGGGTGTGTGTTGCACAGATGATTGACAAATGAGTCTCAGTCAGGCTCATGGAAACAGAGTGGCACTGAAAATAGCCTCAAGGTGGTCCAAATCTCAAACATGATTTTGAAATATGCCCTCTGTTTAGCAGATGACTACTTTATGAGCTTCATTAAATTATTGTAAACTCAATCAGTTTTGTTTTCAGCTTGATTTTGGGTCAAGTGTCTTACTAGTCCTTACATATATTGAAGTGCCAACTCTTTGAAATACATTAAGGTGAGCACTTTCAGACAGAAAATTGTCTTATTTATTTTCAAGGGGACCCAACTTTTAGCATTTTCTTAGCTGTTAAACCTGGGATCTAAAAAAAGACATGCAAAAGTTATATGAGATAAGATGTGGAAAGAAAGGCTGATGATGGTAGCTCACATGTCCCTAGCTCTTGTCCAAGTAGTCCAAAAAATCACAAGGATTTTAGTACATTCTGCCACATCCCAGACCTTTCACAATGCATGGCAAAGCTCCCAGTGATTTGAATAGGAATAAGTTTTAAAGCAAAGTTGGCAAGCTTGGAAAAAAATAAAACAAAAGTATTTTTAAATCTTCATGTTAGAAAAAAAGCATCTTAGAGGGTCTATATCAAAAGTGAAAACTGAGGCTGGAACTTAACTCCAGCTTCATGCGTACTTCTAACCTTTATGCCAGTATACTGACCAGTTTCTTTAAATACAATAGAAACTCTGTCACTTTGAAGATAAGCCCTCACAGTTAGCTTAAAACAATAATTCTGTACTTTCTTTCCTGTTTCTAGATTTATTTTAAGTATTAGTATAAAATGTGAGAGTCTGATAGCAGCCAGATCAGTTTGTATAAAAATCGACTGCCTGTTTGTAGTATATTACAGGCTATATTTGACACAGGAAAGCACTTAATCATGAATGCTATCAGCACACCACACCCATCTTTGTAAATGCCTTATAAGCTAGATTTATCACCGTGAACTCAGGCTGGATAGAGACAAGTAATAATGAATAATGCAACCCCCTTCTGCAGAGGTAGGGTTAAAGGTGTAACATACACAGTATGACCATCAGACTACAGTTCAGAAGCCGTGCTAGTATCTAACAACGTCATGGAGGCATCAGGAGCAACTTTGGATTGATGTCCAGAGCGGATTATTTCCACTGGAGTCATCAGGCTCAGATAAGCAGATGTAAGTGAGAAGAATCTGCCTCGAATACATGATCACACAGACTATGCACATTTAGGTATTTTTAAGCTATCAGCTCACTGTGTTTGTGCAGCGGAATTGACATTCCTTCAAAAAGACTTGAATTAAATCCAGAAACACCTTTTTCATGTGTTAAATTTGATTTTATTTCACTTGCCTAACTTTTTGTCTCTATTCTATCTTTTGAGCTATAATATGCCACTTCTTGGATGTGTGGGCTTCAGAAACATACTGAAAAACGTACATGGTACAGAGGAGATAGGACCTTTCTGCTTTTCACTTTTGGCTCATGCAGAGGCTGCCCCTGTAGCTGGGCCCTCTGTGGTTCTGTGCCTATCACTGTGTAAAGCTTTTCCAAGCTCACATACGGAGTCACCAGCAGAGAGGGAGCTGAGCCAGGGAGGCCAAACAAGCTTCAGCCATTCCCCCAGCTCACTTCTGCCCTCCTTGTCTCCCCAGCTCCTAACAACAGCACTTCCCAGAGAAGGGAAAGATTTGGGTGGCTGTAGGGACTGCCTCTCCTCTGGGCTGCCTGTGGCCCTCTGCCTACCTCTTCCTTGCAACCACTATGCCCTACACCAGCTAGCCTGTAGGGAAAGGAAGAGAGAGGAATGCAACCCCCAGGGGGCTGGGGCTAGGCCAGAAGTGTCCTTCTTTTCTTGGCAGAATATGTCAAGCAACCAAAATCTTTGCTAGCAAAACAAGCAAAAAATGTTTCCCAAAACCCACAGCATTTGCAAAAGCTAACTGGAGAGTAAGATGTGACAGTCACTGTGGGATATGCTGCGGCCATTCACGTTATTAGCACACACTGAATTCACTATTCACTACTAAATACAGCCGAAAAGAAACCCCTTTGCCTATTAATGCCATTTGTTCACAGCAGCCCAGTTAGGAGTCACATTTTAAAATCTCAGCCCTTGGACATTATCTTGATAAGAGGAATTTTGGCTGGGCTTTACTAGCATATTAGTTAAACCTAGATAAATCACTCTTTGTTATACGGGAAAAGAAAGCTTTTTGCCTTCTATATCCTCCCAATTTAAACAATACTTACTGGAATTATGCTAAACCCTCAAATGTTTTATAACTTAATGCACCCACAGGACTGTTATTAATTTGAATCTCCTGAACACGGAAGGTACTAAAGTTACTAATGAACATGCTGGTCTATATTTCAGCAGTTTAAGAGAAATATTCATAAAAATATTCCTTTGGTAGAACTAAGGAATAGTATAACAACCTGGAGAAAACACCCTGGAGTTTCCAAGGATCAGTTTTATGCCTCATCTGACAGATGTCACCTCTTTCAACAGAAGGTGCCCAGGTGCAGTGGTGAAGGATTTTTCCACAGAGACTCAGAGGGCAGAGGGCCAACTGCTGCGCTGAATCACCAACACTTCCCAAAGTGCCCACAAGATCCCAGGCGGCCCAGTCTTGCCAGCTTGGGATGAGGTAATATGGCTGCAAACTAAATAAAGACAGAAACCATCAAGCTGAATTTAAAGGGATATGACAGAGTGATATATTTTGGTTTTCAATAGAAAAAGGTCATTCTCATTCAGTCACCATGCAGAACATATACCCATCCATTGAATAATTTCTTTGTGGATGTTGCTAATAATTTTTTTTTAATTAAATTAGTAGTCTCATAATATATTCAACTGCATAATGGTGTACCTATAAGAAATAATTGGGTACACCTCTTGAAAACTTTAAGTAATGAAAAACGAGATGACACTAGGAAGTGTGTCCTTTACTTCAACACTCTAGCCCTAGCTTTGGAGTTGAATCTGTCAGCCAACACTCTGGACTTCCAATTTATTCATTACAGGTAGTGAACCAAAGCTACCAGATCTAAGGTCAAAACAACATACAGGAAAGAAAAGAAAAATCTATAAATCTATTAATGGGATACCACTGTTATTCAGAGCCTTACATTACATGAGACATTAAATTAGCAAAGGAAAAATCAAGATAATATAGGGCAATCATGATGCCAAACCAGCTCATTCTAGGTAGGTGAGACTAACAAGAAGATTCAGAAAGAGCTACTGAATTTCTGCATTTTGAATTCTGAAAAGTATCATTGCAAAAACTGAAAAAATCTCATAGAAAGCTCAAACAGAGGTGAAATACAAGGATTTCGAAGTCACAGGACCATAGAGTGGCTTGGGTTGGAAGGGACCCTAAAGATCACCTCCTTCCAACCCATCTGCCATGGACAGGGACAACTTATACTAGACCAGATCACTCAGAGCTCCATCCAGCCTGGCCTTGACCACTTCCAGGAACAGAGCACCCACAACTTCTCTGGACAACCTGTTCCAATGCCTCACCGCACTCACAGTAAAGAACTTCTTTCCAATATGTCATTTAAACCTGCCCTCTTTCAGTTTGAAAACATTCCCCCTTGTCCTGTCACTACATGCTCTTGTAAAAAGCCTTTCAATCTATATTTTTATTGTAGGTTTCCTTTAGGTACTAGAAGGCTGCAAGTTGGAGGATTCCATGATAGACTTCACCTTCCAGGTAATCAGTATATTTCCTCAAAACACACGTTATAGAAAATTCAAATAGGATGCATTATACTTAAAAGTACATAAAAAATCATAGATACATCAAAATCATATTATTGAAAAATAACAATAAAAAGGCAATACTTGGGCATGGAAAAGCTTAAATTTATTACTAAAATAATAGCAAATTAATGGACATAAAATTAAATAGTAAAGACCTGTATGTTTCACACAGGTAACATTAGAAAGAAGAAGTATTAATCAATCTTAGCTCATTAAATTGCTAAGCCAGCTTAGTCACTGTTCATCCATGGATTCCCAAGCCTGTAATCCTTCCTGTGAGCTGCTTTTCAGGATTCTCTGGCCAGATTTATCTTTAAGGGTACTGCTGTGACCTACAGTCAATGACACAGGAACAGAAAGGGAAAATAAATTATTATGTTTAATAATTACATCTCAGGCTACATAAATTGATTAGCCCTCTTGGGTTTTTTCTTTTTTCCAGTTGAAGTGAGCTTGCATCGACTTTTTGTCTATTCTCTTTTTGGTGTACCAAGGGGATCAAATGGAAAAAAATGCCCCTATTTTTGTTATGGCTTCCAAGATCCTCGGGAGAAACAGACTTCAACTGGACAGGGGTTTTACAACATGAATACCAGGAAAACTAGGGGTCTGAAATGAAGACCTAAGTAGTTCTGAATCTATGTTTGCATGTTGCTGTTCTTATCTTCCATGTCCTTGCCAGGCAATATTGCAAAGACCCCTGCCCCAAGAAGTTAATGTATAATTTTAGGGTTGAAGCAATCATGAAGGCCCTAAAGGAGGAACAGAGAGATGTCAGGAGACATCCCCATGTCACAGGCACTCAGCCTGGCTCCAAAACCCACATTTGAGCCAAATCCATGTCCCTACCTCAATGCTGATGCTCTGCTGGCCTGCTTGGTGCTACAGACTCTGGTGCTCACCCCAGGCTGTAACACAGCAGTGTCAGCTGCCCCAGGGCCTACCCAAGGAATGTGCTCTCTGTTTGAAGGTGTCCAGCTCCCTCAACAGGAATGCTTGCTCCTGCTGCTCTGGCACACACATTTCGTCCAGCTAATATTTTAAAAGTCTCCCAGCAGGAGCAATGCACTAATTCACAGGAAAAGCCCATGACCATTCATCTGAGGGCACACAGCAGCCCACAGCTGCAAGAAGGAAAATGCCAGAAGAGTTTCCTCTCCGACGTCACCCATCTAAGCTTTCTTCCCCCTGCAAAACTGGAGGTGGTGGCTACTGCTCATCAGATCACACATATCCTCCACGCTTCCTTCTCAAGGAATCGGCCTGGGCTCTAGGGAACAGACATGCCCACCAGCATCTCCACAGAAAGCCAACAAGAAGAACATGTGGCTGGAAGCAAGCTGTACTGTGTGGCTGTGGCCCATCTGCGCTGGGGGAGCAGCTGCTATGGGGTGTGAGGGCACAGCTCCTTCCAGCCTTTGCCCTGTGCTGGGCTCATTCACACAGCTCTGTGTTCAGGACTGCAGGTATTAGTGGGGGCACTACAGGTGCCAACATCCCCAGATTCTATTTCTTTAGTGAGGACCTCTAGCTGCACATCATGCTTGGGACCATGCTTTGCCTGGAGCTGGATAAATACAGAGGAAATGGGAGACGGTGTCTCACAAATGTGCCTCACAGAAGGTTCAAGCATTGTGGTGGCAGACTCCATGCAGAAGAACTACTCTGCATACTGTGGTCTCTGTGACTTCCTGAAATGTAATCCAGCACTTCTAGTACAAGGCAAGCAGCAGAGAGGGAAAAATCAAGTACACCTGACTATGAGAATTTTAAAGGTGGAAGTAGATCCTTATAAAGCTACAGAAAGCTTATAAAGTAGACCCTTATAAAGCTACTCTCTTGGCCGGCATCAGGATGCTTGAATAAAAGATGACTTATAGATCCATCATAGGGTGCCTAATGCTTTTGTATTCAGAACTGGCCACCCCAGCACTCCACAGGTGTATGGCCAAGAAATTTAGTATTCCAATTTTCAGTGTAATGTTAGCAAAGGCAGAGGTGGCTGTGCCTTGTGAGGAATGTTGACACTGCCCCAGTTGCAGAAATCATACAATCATTTAGGTTGGAAAGCCCTAAAGATTGAGTGCAACCATTAACCTAACTCTACCACATCTACCACTAAATCCTTTCCATCTGATTTCTCAGCTTTCACTTCAGTATTATTATTAGTTCAGCTTAGTCACAGAGTCTTCCAGGGACAAACAAACCCAAATTCCTGATGTTAAAAAACAAACAAACTAAAGAAACACAAGCAGAGAGGGGAAAAAAATCAGGAGGAAAATGTGCCCTTTGTGCATTGCAGCACAGTCAAAGCAAAACACACCCATACTCCCCCCTACTTTGTAGTTCACTTTTAATTTGTGCTGTGTCCAACAACTGAAAGCTGTCTCGCCGCTGGGCTGGCCACAGGGATGTGCCAGAAATTCCCTCCTGCTCCCATGGGTGGGATGTGAAGAATTCCTCTCTTCATAGCTGATATTCCTGCTGCTCTGAGACAATAACGTACAATTCTTGTCCAAACAATCCTAGATAGACACAGTGATTTTTTTTTTCTAATTATATAAATATGAGAATGTCCATTGGCTATGAAGCTTCCTGGCCAAAACCTATATTGAAACAGAATATCCCATGCTCACCACCTGCAGTTAAGTGACATACTTAGAGTGTGCTTATCCTACCTTCCCAAGATTAATTATTTAATATTAGGAAGGGGATTCAAATTCACTCATAGCTATTCAAATAAATTTCACTCCTGAAAGATGCAGAAGTCAGTAATGTGGTCAACTGCTCATTTCCCCTAATAGCAACTGGCACAAGCACTTAAGTCTGTGGTGATGTGTATTGTACCTAACCATAAGCCAGGTGCTTTACCCTACAGCCGTAACACTTTACCAGCAGCTTTAGAATAAAGTGTCATTTTGTCTGATATATTTGTGCTGCAGGGATAGGGTAGAAACAGAAGGGTTTGTGGTTGTTTGGGGTTTTCTTTAGTTTATTATTTGGAAATACATGCATGAGTTAAGACTGAATATGGGTCACAAACTGCCAAAGAGCTGTTTCTGATCCGAAGACATTATTATAGATAGTTGAAAGCAAATTTCACTGTTATCACTGTCATCACTCTCTTAGGTGAGACTCTGAATCCAGTGCAGACAAGTAGAGGAAGGAGATGGCTCTGATCTTCAGTTCAGGTTCTGTGTGTTAACAACCCACAAAAATTGACATGTTTATGTTTGTGGTTCCAGAGCAAACCAAAATGAAAGAAAAGTCTTAACTGCAAAATTAAGGTTTGGGGGCTGGACAAATTTCCCACTGCCTTGCCAGGCTGAGGTTGTCGATATCATGATTAATGTCCATCTGGGTGGTGAAACTGTATCTAATCAGGGGCAGCATCAGAGCTCTGTGTACTCTGAAGAAACACTGGGGTGCCAGACCTGGTTCGTTGTGTGAAGTAGTCACCCAGATTAGGTTTTGCTTTTTTAGACTCCAAGGATCCCAGAAAGATTCTCCTTGTACTTTTGCTCACATGAAGCTTGTTCCTTTCTGTGCAGATTGCCCAAACAGAAAACGCTTTCTTCTCTCAGATTAATCGAAAGGATCAGCTTTTCTTTATGTCAGGTTTATATGTTTTATTCTGTTTTTTTAAAGTTGTTCCTTTCTTTTTACCCTGGAATCTGATGGAGGAAATTTGGAACGACAGCATAGTAAATCCAATGTAGCTTGTACTCTGTGCAGAGCAAGGTTATCTTGCCATTCAAAAGTAGACCTATGGAAAACAACAGGATGAATTGCTTTAAAAAGCAAATTTTCTTAAAGTAATTTAGTGATACTGTAGCCCATGAGCAAGAGGTTCGGGCTCCTCTACAGAGCTACTCCCTTATGGAGCAGACAGAACTCTGATGATCATGACATACTCTTGAAATACTCCTTGAATTCGTGGGCTCATATCACAGGGCTACTTCACGGTTACTCAGTCTTTCTGATTTTACATACACAAAATCCAAAAACTTCAGTCCCTCCATGAGGTCTTGGTTTCAGCTAGAATAGGAATAATTTTGGTTTCAGTTAGAATAGGAATAATGTGCAGAATAGGAATAATTTTAAAGTGCAGAAAAGTTTAGTGGTAATCAGACATCATTTTCCATTTGGTTTATCCAATTCTGGTAGAAGAGAAAAGACCCTCCAACTATTGACTCTACCTATAACCACTTGTCCACAAATGAATTTGGACTGGAAATATATCAACAGATGTTACGCAGAGATAAGAGTTCTATCGTCTGCAAGGAACTACAAGCAGAGTATCCATGGGATAAGCTTTGGGAGCTATTTTACTATAAAAAGATAGATTTACAAGTACACACTTACAGACATTAGAACACATAAAAGGATATTGATGCACAGAACAAGCTAATTTTCACAGAGCAGACATCATCTATGTTCAGCGTCTTTCTAGGCAAATCACTGGCTTTCAGCCAGGTAAATTTTTTTAAGCACAAGAAAAATGAAATCACTTACTGGAACGAACCTACTGATTCATTTTTGGTCACTTTCACCACTCAGTTCAATGTCCAGGCAACAAATGACTCCTTTTCCTGAGCTGGTCAGGACTACAAGATGCCAGACAAAGCCAGATTCTGAAGAGCTGTGTGGGAAGGGGAAGCTTTCAACCTACAATCCGTAGGTGAGGAGCTCAATGGAAAGTGGGGCTGTACCCTGCCAAATGAAAGGCTATTTATCTAATTTGTTATCAAACACAAAACTTTGGATACCATGCACAAACACACACTAAACTAATATTTTAAGTAACATTTACTTACCTAGTATAAAAAAACCCATTTGTTCATTTTTTGCCTTTTTTTTTGTGTAAAACAAAATCAAAGGCTAGAGTGCAATGTGAGGAATAGTGGTATACAATACTATACTATACAATACTATATAGTAAGCACACATACTTTACAGAAAACTTGGATGTGGCTTTAAAAAGCACAGCAGTCACAGCTTTACACCCCATAGAAGGCATGGCTGTCATATCATGATTGTGGATGGATCTGGGCCACTTGGTTTCTCCAGTCATGATTTCAAGAGTCAATACATAAAATCTCTGCCTTGTCTCGCTGTGTAATGAAAAAAAGACCTCTCTGGTATTTTTTGCTGTTCTTAGCCCTCTTTCCCAGTAAATTTCCCTGTAATGTTACACCAAGCATGGATTTGATGTGGTAACCAAACCTCTATTGAAGAAATATTTTGTATTGCTCATTTTATTTGGATTCAGAATTAGGTAGCTAAGGTGTTGCAAACTATCCTGTGTGGCCACTAAAATTACATTATACTGATAGCAGCTGCCCATCAACACGCAAAAGCAAAAAAAGTGCCAAATGCATTTTTTCTAAAACACAGAAGTAATGCATATTAAGTTACTCTAGTGACCACATGAAATAGGGAGAAGTGATTCATGGCTACATACCACTTAAATTTCTTGCAGTTTCTCCTGTCTGTCTCTGTATGTTCACATTCGATTTTGAGGTTCTAGTTAACATTATTTTGACTAAAAATCATCTAGTGTTTTATATCTGGGTACGAACCCCTTTACAATTAAAAAATGGTGCATTTAATAAAGAAAGGATGTAAGATCTTGTATCTCACTTTTTATTTAAAGTGTTTTGGTTTCATTCCTCTTCAAAAAGACAGAAAACATTCTTGCAAATATTTCTAGACTACATGGGGTCTTTTTTTTAAGTTGTAGATTTTTTTTGGTAGATTGTAGGTTTGCAGATTTTGTGTGTTCCTTCACCACTAACTTGTGCATGGGCCTGCAAGTAGGAGCAGGTCAAGCAAGGTTCCAGGTGCTTCATCTGCAATACTGTGTTTCTAATGGAAATGTGGAGCAATGCATCATCAAGAGAGTAGAAGAAAACTTAGATTTCTTTGTCCAGGCTCTGATGCACGCATTTAGTGTTGACATTAGCTTTAATGCTGGGTGTTTCTCCAAATACCTTCCATTGCTTGACCAGAATAGTGGTTTTGGTCCTGTCCCATGAATGATCTCTCTTAAGCAGATGGTGGTGGATCTGCAGAAGCAGCTCCTACACACACTTTCTCTCCGGTCAAAAGAAGGGGAAGTAAGGAACGGCTGTGATATGTTTCCAACCACAGCACTTGCTGCTCGCTATCATTACCACCATTATATGACCCAGTGCTGGTTCCAGGTTGCTCTATAGATGGCATCACAGAGGCATCAGTGGGTGTTTCACTGGGGAGGCTCTGATTTTACTGTTAATAATGAAGATCTGACCACTACTTTCAACATGATAGGGAAAAACAGATAAACCCTGTTCTGTAATGGAAATCAAATTCTTGTGATCACCTGAACTTTTCTTCAGCTTCCACCTTCTCTCTTTGCAAGATGACTTTTTTCACACATCCCCTTTACATAAGCATTTTACAGACAGCTTTACCTGCATTTTGTTTTAGAACCATGTCATGCTTGCTTCTCCCCCTTTTCTGGTGCATGTGTGTGCTTTTGTTACTTGTATTGTATAAGGTGCCTTGGGATATTCGCATCCTGTGCATTGTGTGGCATTGTGTTGAATAGGAGGTACAGAAATTAAAAGCAAGTCTCCTCCTACCCACATATGCCTTTTCTTTGCAGGTTTTCCTGGAAGTTTTGTGTGGGGAGGGAAGGGAAGAGGTAAAATATGACTTGGCTGAGACTGCCGGATGCTGAATCAGCTGCGATTGCCTCACGTTTTCCTTTCTTTTAAAATAAGGGGTACAGTTTTCAAAAATGTCCATCTGACTTCTCTACAGGTCTTACCCAGCCCATCATTTCTGAGTAAGTCACTTTTTCAAAATGGTGTATGTGCCTCTAAATCACATGGTACTCAGGATAACATCTTTATAATTCCTTTTTCCTTGGTTTAGAAATATGATGCTCTGGGATTACAAGGACCTGGTGCCACTGCTGCAGGTTACCACAGTGGTCATGATCAGCCACACATAGTTTTCCCCTCCCAGAAATGTTCTTTGCAAAAACAGATGAGGCAGCCATACTCATTAACTCAAAAAAATGCACCACCTCCTAAACTCTGAACCACACAACATCTTAAAGCATAATTTTGTTCCGCTGCACTGCTCTGGTTAAAGGAGCTGATGCCTGAAGAGCTGGCTCCTTACTGCTTGCACCTGCACACACTGGCACAGATTACCTTCATGAGGCTGGTCAGCCACAGTGTGGTGATGCAAAAGTCAGTGAACAGGGAAGCACTTCAGAAGAAGTAAACAAGAAGTGCGGCATCAAAATCCTAAAAGCCCCAGACATGACCCTTTTCAGGAGGTTTACCCATCCTGAGGTTGCAGACAGATGAAATTAGGCATTGGTTACAGGTTAATAGCAGCTCTCGGGCTGTGTGTCATACATTTTTAGCAGGGGTCACTATTTTGCTTCCACAGCATCCTTATCTCTATAAAGGAGGAGTTTTATGTCTTTTAGATAAAGGACAAACAGACACATAGCATCCAGCCATATACATGGTGTTCATGTTTTCCAAGGCTGCTTCCCTGCTGTGCACTCTCTCACACGGATAAAGGTTCATCCAGTCTTGCTTGCTACTGTGACTAAATGCTTCAAACCCTGGCAAAAGAGCAGACTAAAACGGAGTGTTAATGTGGGCTGTGCCCTCCAAGCTGTGCAAGAAAAAGGCAATTAACGAGCAATACCTTTGCATTCAAAGGTGATGAAAGTAATTGTCAAATACTTGATTTTCTTTTTTCTCCTTTGTAGAATTGTGTATATATTCATCAGATACAGCTAGCATTGGAGGTCTTGAGAGCTGGTTTTCTACGCTTTCCTAAAGGTTATTAATTCTTCCTACTCTGTTCCCAGTTAGATGGGGTACCTTATAATATAACTTCCTCATTAACATCAAGAGCTGTGATTATACAGTTGTGTTACCAAGGGCTTCAAAGACATGAAGCCTAAATATAATCTTACAGTACCTTGTTACAATACAAAGCACATCCTCTAATACATTTTTTTTGTTTGCATAAAATGCAGCACAATAATGGTTCACTTGACCTTTGCCCCTCTGTATAGTTCATTTTAACATTGTTTGAGGAGCACAGAGTTTGCATTTTGCAGGGCACAGGTGCTCTGCCCCACGCTGGAGGCTGAGGCTCAGCCAGGCAGTGTGGTGCACCACTGGTCCCCGCCAGCAGCTGGACTCAGGGGATTGCTTTTGTGGTCCACCAGGAATTTCCTGTGATAGAATATCAGAAACCTACTAGTGACTAGTAGGAGGTGACTTCACAGGGCAAAAGTTCTTTCCCTACAATAAACATTCTCAGCACTGCTGTGGAGATTTCCTACGCAGACCTGACAGCCGCCAGCACCTTGTCATCCCAGCAGGGAATGGCTCAGGGAAGGCATCACCGCTGTTTGCAAGCGTTTGACACCATAAAAGTGAAGCTGCACCCCTGCTGCCATTTTATTAATGCCTCCTGAGAAAAGGGAGAAATCAAACTACCCATGATAATTTTAAAAATCCCCAGAATATTGAATAAAAAGGCTTTTACAAATATACAAATCCACAGTCAAAGACAGAATATACCGGAATATATATAAAGATACAGTCCATAAATACCATATATCTTGGTGTCTACTGGTACCATGTGATGCCTTAAATGGCTACCTAAAACCAGAAACTAGACGGCAATAAGAGACTAAAAGTAGATATTTATTTGCAAGGCCTTCAAAATATACCCTGGGGGTCCAGAGGCTCCTCTACCTCAGTGGATCCCAAGATGGATGACAGCTCACTAGATCTTCACACTTTTATAGGTTTGGTCAATTTGCATATCAGCATAAATTCACCAATTAAAACTTTAGCTAATGATGTAACTTCTCCAAGCTTGCCCTCCCCCTCTCCAAGGTGAAGGTTTACAGTTTTGGGCCAAGGACAGTCTGGGTGTCCTTGGAGAGCAAGGAGAGAGGCTTTGTTATGTCCATCTTAGCATAAGAGAGCAGCAGCTAACGAGCTACAAGGAACTTCAGAGTTACACTGGGCAGTAGAGGATTTGAAAAAGTATAACAGTTAAAACCTAAGGCATCACATGATACATATACTGTCTATATATACCACATGTCCTGGTACCTATAGTTACCACTGCACATGTGGTCATAAAAGCAACACAACAATTAGGAAAACACTGTACTCTCTCCATACAGGGTTGCTTGGGAAAAAAAAATCACAGGGATATTCGTCCACGAGATCTCTTGTAGGTCACTGTTATTTGGAAGATCCAAGTAGTAAATCTGAGCCTGACATAATTCCCTTGGCTAACACTACTAAAAGGACTGTCAGGGGCACTAGATTTGTTTGGCTGGCTGAAATATCGTGCAACTGGGCAGGCTGCAGTGAAGTTTAGAGACTGAAATAGCTTTGGGGAAACAATACATTAATTTCCTGTGGAAAATACATCTATTAAAGTGGAGACTAGCCTTGGTTGAGTCCAGCATGGTAAAAAACTGTGCTGTTAAGCCTAGAAGAAAATACAGCTCAGTGTTGGCTTGGAAATAATAAAGTGCTGAAAAGTATTATTATCCTCAGAATCAGGACTGTGTAAGGGTCCACCTTGGTAGAGGAGTGAGGTAGAGACTTCCAGAAGGTATCTTTAAGATGTCTCACCAACTTCTCTACATGCTCAAGCACTTGGGAACAATGCCTGTAGCCATGGTCTTCACTGTGCACTTTCTGAGGTTTCCAATCCAAAATTTGACCTAAAGCAATGCTGATTTATTCTGCTTCTGAAATGTCACCAGCTGGTGGCCATTTTCACAGGTGAGTCTTCATAAGGGCTGGATAGAACTTACCCATCTCACGTCTCACTTGGCTCTGTAACTTTTCCATCAGGAAGAAGGAAGGAGAAAAAGGCAGCAAGAAATCTGTAGGAATGCTCAGCAACACTGGAGATGTTTGATGCTGCACTCCTTGTTGGCTGTTCCTGAAGTGCTTCTATATTCACCAGCATTTGCACAGGAATCACTGCCCAGTCTGTGCCTGTAGGTAGAGCTGTGAGGACTATGGGGTCAGCGCTTCAGCTCCTTTAAGCATTGCAGTGGGCAGAGACCAAGCTGATTTTAAGAGTTGTTTATTCTATATGATCAAATAAACTTTTATTTTTCCCCCAGACATATACAAACTATAAACCAGTATGATTTCCATGAGAGCTCTCACCATTCCCTCTTGAAGGGATTAATTTGAATAAAAAACATCCACCTTACCCCACAGTCTGTTAATGATGCACTGGGAGATAAGACCAGTGTACTCCCCTAACTTTTAGTGGCAAATAGATGTTTGTGCTGAAGGAAGACTAAATCCATCTGTTAGGTGCTTTTTTTTTTTTTTAGTCTCAGTGATTGGATTTCCAGCCTGTCACTGTGTACTCAGGAGGACAAAACCAGTTTGGTTAGCTTTTTTTCTGTTTCTCAACAAGTAGAACACTGTATTCCATTTCTGTGGACCGTGACATCCCATGGCACATTAAAAGCCTTATTCAAACCACAAGACAGCCATATTTTACACTCAGCAGGAGACTCTAGGAAGAACTATGAGGCCAGGGTTATTCTGACTCTGGACAGCTTGTCAAACTGGGAAGTAGGAAGAAAGTTTAGGACATGCTCTACCAGTTCATGTGATCCTGAAATAAGTGGAATATTGCCTTAGTATGGAATTTCTTTATATTACAAGAGACTCTGCATAGAAGAAGGTTTAAATTCAGAAGAAGTTGAACCTGCCCTTGTGTTTTTGTCATAAGTCTTCATCCATTGTGAAAGCATCACAAAACCTGTGGAAACATCAAGGGCAGTTCTGAAATAAGCAGGACTTTATTTTCTGGTCTACACCTGAACAGAGCAATTGAACAGTAAAATCTCAGCTTAGTTCATTAACCAGGTTCACTGATATCTGGGAACTCATCTTCTAATCTGGGCCATATTTCATGTGCTGATCCTTAATTTTACCTCAAAACCATAAGAAATTAATCAGATAGTTGGAGAGCTTGAGAATCCTTTATTAGTCTGCTCAGCATTTTATTCTGATTGATCTTTTCAAAGAGATGATGACAGAAATTTCTGTCTTCTGAAACAATAATCTGTATTTGCTGAACTCTACAGCCAAAGTCTCAGGCATCGTTCATCACATAAATGCAGAGTACATCATATTTCCTATGGCTATCCAGTCTATTAGACTGGAAAGTGGTCTTATAAATCAGATATATATCAGCAGCAGAAATACACTGCTCCCACTTTTTGTCATCCTCAAATTGGCCATTTTGTGCTTGGGTCCACAGAATAGCAAATTACCTGATTTTAGGGTGAAAAGTACCCCTTTTCTGTAGGATATTTAGAGTTTCACATAATAAACAGGGACTGCACACAACAAAACTAGTTTTCCATAACACTTTGGTTATGGAAATGAACATGAAAATGCTGTGTATTTGTATTGTATCTGTTTTCCCAAGGCCACTTGTTCCCATATTTGGCTGCTTGGTGCTATTTTCCCACCCAGAAAATTAAGTCCCAGCACACCTTCAATTCTTTGATTTGCAAGCAAAGCACAAGAGCAATAAATTTACTCCCACCAACCAGTAACTTCACAAGCAGGTCAGTAGGGGTGTTTGGAGAGTAATGTAGCTTAATGTAATCCTAAGCCTCTTGAAATCTGTTCCAAACAAACACATCATCCTTAATGAATACTTTCCATCACCGCTTAAATCTATTAAGAGAAAGAAAAGGCATCTTTACAAGAGACCTTTGCTTTTTGTATTACTAATACTTCTTTTCCTGGCTATCTTAAAGGGTTCACCGCCACTTCATTATTTCAGTGTAACGAGAGTATTCATCTTACTCTTGCTGACTTACAGATATCCTCAAGGATTGCAGCTTTTAACACCAGGAAATGTAAAGGTAATATAATGGCAGCTTTCCCATTTCTTAACCACTATCTTTCAAAACTGTCCTTTCCTTCTCCCCCAAAGCTGTTGCTTCATTAATCTCCACGCGTGACTGAAAGCGTTAAAAGCTTTCTCGGGTAATTCGTTACAAAAAAAGACTTCTGGGGGAACATTTCCCAGCATTTTAAAGAGCTCGCCCTGCTGTGGTGCAAAACACATTTTTTGTATTTTTGAAGTATTCCTGCTTAGGAGTCCGCCCGAGACGTCCCGCCTCAAATCAGGGGCTTTTAATGCGAGCGCCGGAGCAGGACGCGGAGCCCGGGGAGCCCGGGGGAACATCCCCCCCCAGCGGCCGCTGCGCCGCTCGCCTTCTTCCGAGGGTTTGGATGCTCGCTTTGGGGAGAAAAATAACCCGAACAAACACGCTTCAGCCTTAATTATAATTTCTTGTGAGGCAGTGGAGGTGATGGGTGTAGATGTCACTGTATAACTCTGCGTGCATCTCCCTGCCCATAGTGACAGATGCTGCTGTACTCGCAAAGATCCCCACCGTGACTGGCAAAGCTATTCCGAGTGAATGAAACTCAGATTTAGTCCTGTGAATTGAATCTTTTCATGCTGCTTTGTGTCTGTCTCCCCTCTGCGCATTTTTTCATTTGCCATTTCTAAATAAGAGCAACAGACTTTGTTAATCAGTTGACACTGAAAGAAACGCACCTGACCACCTTATCCACCAATGGTAGAAACACTACAGCAAAAAGATATCTGCAAACTGGAGACTGCTGCTGCTGCTGCCTTATGTACTCCCTGCCCTTGCATCTGTGGGAGACATCCAGCTCAGCCCCAGCCCTCACAGGGCAGCTGGCTGCTCTACCTCATTGGTGCTAGTGTTTTAGCAATGAGAATATTTTGGGGGCTAGATCCCTTTGGAAGATGCCAGGAATGACCAGCCAGTGTCTGTCTTGAGCAGTGAAACCTGTTGACCCTGCTAGCCCCATGCTCAGCTCAGTTAGTTCCCTTCTTGCTGCCCACCGAGTCACCCAGACAGGTGCATTCTCCCAGTTCCAGCCAGAGCTAAAAAGAAGCTGGTTCCTCTCACAAAGAAGACTGTTAGCAATGAAAGAAAGATGCTTTTTAGGCAATTTGAAATTGGTCTACATCTGCAACATCAGATCAAGCAAAACATTATTCTTTATTGTATTCTGAGTAATCAATAAAAGTAACCACCAAGCCTTGCATGGTGTAAGGAAGAATAATGTGCCTTTCACAGAAATTTAGGAAATTATCCTGTTAAGGAGAACTTTCTAGGCTGATAGCAGCTACCAATTAGAACTTTTATTCTCTGTATTGATTTGTATCTTATATCTATCTGTTCTGACACTGACCAATAAAACATCTTCCTTGTTTAGAAGTGGGAAATGAAAAAAAAAGCAACATAGCAACATGTAAGTGGAGGCAAAACTGGAACAAAGTAGCATGTAAAAATTCAGCTTACAGAGATGAATTGGTGTTAAATACACTTGTAAAATTTTTGAAAATTTCTGCCTTTTGATATGAAAGCAGAAGGTTATAGCTCTAAATTTTCCAACCTTGAAGCGCTGTTAAATAAATAAATCACAGCACAACTGAAAGAGTAGTTCTTACTACTGTTACAAGCAGTAATATGACTGCTGTGACTGTAAAAATACTTCGGGAAAAAATGTTTCTATTTTACTTTTGACAGGGTATTTTGTGGATTTGACTTCATTCTTTCTCTTTCCAGTCAGTACCTTTGCGTGCAGATCTTTCCAACAGCACCAAGGGCCGCAGACATGTGCCCTCACCCATGGCTTATGAGCAGCACTAAAGCCTGTATTCTCCAGCTGCAGTCTGGGAGCCTACATTAGCTCTCTGGTGAGGTGGTGTCTGCTGAGAGGAAAAGAATCCACTTTTAAGCCCCAATCTATGGGGGATATATGAGCCTCCACTCCCAGCTTTCTGCTTGTCTTCATGGGGCTTGTGGGATGTTTCCCTCTTTAACGCTTCCTCCATAAAGCAGAGCTGAAACATTCCAAAAGGTTTCAAAAGAAATGTCGAGGGAGCCAAATGGATACACCTTCAGGCAAGTGTGTGCTGCTGCACAACAATTTTTCCTTAGGAAATCAGACTAAAACACAGGAAAAGTTGACTGTAGCTTTCTGAACCCGATTAAGGGAATCAGCTTCTGGCTGTAGGTGGATAAGAAGCCATCATATTCTAGGAATGTCGGCTGACACTATTGTTAACTACCAAACCATATTTCCCCTGCTTCCCAGGTGGGCCTGCAGCTGAGAGCTCTGCTATCTAGTGAAGTAGTGGCTATGCCAGCATGGCCAGCTATCTGTGCCTTCCAAACTTTGAGAGCAATGGAATACTTGTTATCAACCTCCCAGAAATTCTATAGACTGACAGACATCCAGGTCAAAGTTTTCACTTGAAAACTCTGTAAGACTACATACAAGGATGAAGTATTTTCAGCTGCCAGGCTGAAGTTTGATGATATCAGTGGTTTATGTACACTATGATTTCTACAAAAACAAAGTAGTAGCCCGGGAGTAGCTTGCTGATTGGATTTTGATTATCAGTCAAGGAGAAACAAACTACAGTATTTTCATAGTAAATAAGGGACACATTCGTTTTCAGATTGCATGTGAAAAAATGCAAGATATCCAATCTAATCGAACTGAACAAATTAGTACAGATGGGTCAATCAGAATAGAAATGTGCCATGAGTCAGTATGACCTGTGTCCTGTGGGACTCTCAGTCATTTCTCTCACTTTTCTCCGTATCATAACAACTTTTTCTTTCATAATAGACCTTTGACCTATTTATTTCAGTGAGCATTTTCTGTTCATGTCAGTAATTTGAGTAAGTTCATCAGACATACAAAAAGAAATTCATTCATTCTCCAATGACCACAAAAGTTCCATCATTATTTAAGTAACACTGTATTGTATAGCATAGTGCATGAACCTGTACTTCACCATGATGTCATTATCTGGACTAGTTGATAAGCTTTATAGGAAAGTGGAACTAGGAATTTTCAAAAATTCTTGTTTCAAAAAGAAGTCAATAACCCTATAGGCAGAAATTATCACAAATAGCTGACTTTTTCTGATAAAGAGTATTAGTGGACAGAGATACAAAGCAGTTTTTCAGTGCAGAATTATGTATTCCTTTTGGTTTTCTCAAAAAATACAAAAAAAAAAAAAATAAAAAAACAACAATAAACAATCTCAACACTAAATTTTTCTGTCTAAGGTTATATCAATTGGTATTCTTAGAAAACAGCTGTGTAAAATACAAGGGAATATGCAGTGGGTACACATCCTGAGTCACAAAAAGAAAAACTAAGATCAAATAGGCACACTGAACTTTACCTTCCATTTAACTGTAACTTTGTCTGTGAATGAAATTACAACATGCTGTTGTACTTCATATTTGCAAATGTATGATGAATTCAGTAGCATCACCAATAAAATACAGGCAAAATCCAAGTGGTGGTGGAGTTCATTATAGAAAAGAGAAGTATAAGTAGCCTGACTCCTTGGATAGTCAGAAGTATCACTAAATACAATAAAACCAGAAGAGCCTCAGAGCTACCTGCCTTACTTGTTGGTTCCTACATGATTGCAGGCAGAGTTCTGACAAAGGCATGTGAGTCTGAAAGATCATTCTTTGCTTTAGTATCATGATAGTCGGTCTCATGAGCATGCAGAGCTAGGCCAGTGACTGTCCTGATGGGGTTGGACACTGCACAAAGAAAGGAAAGTCAATTCTTCCCCAATTGCCGTGCGACAGCTGATAGTGGGGTGATGGCAGGTGAGTTCTGTCAGAGGAGAGCTCTTCCAAAGCCCTGTGTTAAGCCAGGAGGCAGGTCAACACTTCAGCTTCCAATCCAACCACAAAGTAGTTCAACTCAGAAATCTGAGGCAGGGGGGCACAGGATACCCCTTTTCCAGGTCACAGCACTGGCGAGAATATGGGAGCCCCGGCCTGGGTCACAGGGCTGTCTGTGTGCCACCATCTCCAGGCCGGTACATTGCTGGAGGACTGTAGTCACCACAAGAAATAGGTTTCAGGGGGAGTTTTGAACACAGGGGATTGCTCTGAGTGGTTTCCCTTGTGTCATGGTTTAACCCCAGCCAGCAGCCAAGCCCCACACAGCCACTCACTCACTGCCCCAACCAGTGGGACTGGCTAGAGAATTGGAAGGGTAAAAAGAACTCGTGGGTTAAGACAAAGACATTAATAGGGAAAGCAAAGGCCATGCACAGAAGCAAAGCAAAACAAGGAATTAATTCACAGCTTCCCATGGGCAGGCTGGTGTTCAGCCACCTCCAGGAGAGCACATGTGTAACAGTGACTTAGGAAAACAAATGTCATCACTCCAAATGTCCCTTCCTTCGTCTTCCCCAGACTTTATATACTGAGAATGATGTCATATGGTCTGAAATATCCCCTTGGTCACTTGGGGTCACCTATCCCAGCTGTGTCTCCTCCCACCCTCCCATGCACCCCCAGCCTCCTCACCCAAAAAGCAGCCCAAAAAGCAGAGGAGGCCTTGGCTCTGTGCAAGCACTGCTCAGCAATAACAAAAACATCTTTGTATTATCATCACTGTGTTCAGGACAAATCCAAAACCCAGACACACACCAGCCACTGGGAAGAAAATTAACTCTATCCCAGCCAAAACCAGCACACCCTGACTGTGCCCCTGTGTGTTCCCATATCGGCGCTGCTGAAGCCCCACACCATGTGTTATTTTGTAGCAGACATAGGACCTGGATTTACCCTTGGCTACTTGGGTACTACTGCTACCAGTACAAGAGCACAGGACTGACAAAGACTGAGGCTCTGAGCAGGTTTTCCAGAGGTGATGTCTGCCAGTACATAGAGATGGAGCCCTAACAGATGGCCTGCTTTTTTTGTGCCTGCTTATTTGATACTAGAAGTTTTATTTTTCCCCTTTGCTCTGAACAAAAGCAGGAATCCTGCACTTGTGGTCTGAAATAATGAAAACAATTGGCTTACTCTGACCAATTAACAAAACTTCCATTACTTACCAAAAAAAAAAAAAAAGAAGGGCAATTATTATATACAGAATTCCTTATAAATTCAAGGATCACATTCAAGGCCTTCAGGTCTACAGAGTCCCCAGTATTTCTCTTTCAAAATGAGTAATTTGAAGTCTATTACTTAGACCTGGTCAAAACCAAGTTTACCTGTTCTGAGGCTCTTGTTTAGATTAATTAATTAATTAAAATTAAGTTTAGAATTCAGGTTTTGTGAATTTTAAAAATAATTATTCAAAGTGACTATGCAAATGAATTACCTTATAATCTTGCTTGTGAGAGACACCAAAAACGGCTGCTAGCACAAGTGACAAAACACAACTTTCGCCTCAGCAAGCAGTACTGGGTGATGGTTTTGAGACATGGAATTGCGCCATGTTTTCAGAGAGGGAAAAAGAACTTCCTTGTATGTACGTATTTGGGCAGTTTTGCTATTCTCTTTCCTAGTGTCACAGCACTGTGAAGGGGAATTTGCCTTGGGAATATGCTAGCCTTCTCTCCAGAGGCTCATTCTTTCAACAACAGCCAGCAGATGAAAAATCAGTGGATTTTAAAATATGGACCCTTTATTTATTCATGGGCTAATGAGAAACATGCAACAGATACAGAATCAGAACCATATGTAAAGTTCTGAGTGAGATATAAAAGATTATCTGAAAGAAAAAAGCTTGCCTTTTCCATTTAACAACACAGGGCTTGTGCAAGTTCCTAGTTATTTCATTCAGGAAGAATCAAAGTTTCCTCTCAAGCCCAGAAAAACATTGAGCTCTGAAACTTTGTATAGTCAAACACGGTGCTAGTAGCAAACAGTCATGTTGTATCAACCTTATTTCCAATATTTCATTTAAATGACGAGAGACATTTAAAAGATAAAATATTCCTCCAATCCCAAGGATTGGTCCAAGAAGGCTTTTTTAGGGCTTCAGTACAGGGCTTTGTGTGAAACCCATTAGCATGGGGAACCACTGAGACCCTCTGCAGTCTACTTTTGGAGTCAACACAGGAGATGACTCCTTTGGTTCATGTTGGGGAGCTGTTTTCCTAAATATGTATTGCTTTTGGCAAAAGTCACAAGCAATTCTCATCAATATGTTACCCCCTTGAAATGAAATTTACAAAACCAAAGAAAAGTCAGAAGCATTCTGGAAGAGTCTTTTAGCTAGATTTTACTCTTCCTCTTTAAAATGCAGTTTGCTAAGACCCTGAACCCAGAGCACTTCCAGCAGGATCTGCAATGATGATGGATAGTGCTTTCCAGGCGGCAGCCTAATTGTAAGATGCTACTTCTGGTTGGCAAAGATCTGTAGAAAGAAAATTCTGCAACTTAGAGAATATCCCACTACATTTGATTTCGGATTCTTTAACATAAGATGAGCAAAAATGATACAAATACTGCAGTCAGCCATGATTTTATTATGGAAAAGCCAAAAATGACCTTCTGAACTTACTGTTGATTGCAATCAGCCACCTCAGCTTGCTCAGAGCAGATGGCATGAACAACTCCCAGGAGACTACATGCAAAATCCTCTACAACATTGTGAACAAGCCTGCAAGGTAGCTGAACTCCATCTGCACAAGAGTTTATTAGAAACAATGAAAACAAAGGCCAAAAGTGATGATGAAATAAACTGACTATACACTCTAAACTTTAAACCTTCCAGACCTAGAGAAGAGTGAATCGTGACTGAACCAGAATACAGTGAATTCCCACAGGAGTAAATGCGTCTGGTCACTAGGTGTCAGCCTTGCCTCTACCAGGAGGACACCGGACCTTCTCCCTGTCCCCACTAAGCACTCCCTGCACTACAAAGGACCATAGCAGTCTCGTTAATTAGGGGAGAGGAGCAGATGGAGAAAGATTCGTTTGTGCAGGTTGCCTGTCTACCTGGTAATATCATATTTGTTACCCTCAGGTTTGGAGGGTGGAAACAATGACAGGTTTCTTTCATGCTGAGATGTGACTGGATGGCAGCTGCAGAGAGAGCAGAGAAATTATGCTCTCTAACAACGAAAATATCAGCAGGGTATAAGCAATGAATGAGTAAGTGTTTTGCAAGCCTCACAGTATTTACTGTTTATCCTACAGCACCAGTTCCTGGAATAATGCCATCACATGAAACTGCTGGCTCCCACTTCTTAAATTTGCTTCTAGTCTTGCTGGATACAGGAACAATGCTTGGAAACAAGATCCCTGCAGAGCTGAAAACTCTAATGACAACAAAGAAAACCTTAAATGTATTCTTTAAATAATTTCATGAATACTTACACTTCATAACAGTATAGTCAGCAAAAACAAAGAGTAAACATGCAGCAGAGTTTCAGTGGTGTTGAAGAATACACACGTTTCTGATCTTGGAATCTCTCAGGAGGAGTTTCATGCCTTGATTCTTTCGTTCCTAAGTCTCCAAAATTGTCTTTTCTTTTGCCCTGACCAGCTACAGTACTGCAGCTGCATGTCAGTGCCCATGGTGGTCTGCTGCCATTGCAGTTTCCTATGCTGTAGGCAAAGTCATCCAGCTCAGCCAAGAATAACAGCTGGAATTGGGACAACATGCAGTTTTCACAAGATGCAGCAAAAATTACTTGACAGCTTTTTACATTCCATTTTCTTCTTAATAGGCAGATAACCCTTCCCACATCAAAGACAAAATCAGAGCACCCTAGTGCTTCAACCCCCTCAGAGACATACAAAAGAACGCAGAAAAACTGACCCAGGTAGAATTTTACTACACAATCACATTCTCACTATGGTAATTTATTTCATGATGATCCCACAGTAAACACCTGTCTTTAATGATGATCTTGGAAGGTCTGGAGCCTTCCAAAACCAACAATAACAACAAAACTCAACAACAAAGTCACAATTAGCCCAGACATTTTACCTAGAAGTCAGGGCAGTAGCAACATCACATCAGCCAAGTCCAACATAAAACCAGTAGAATAATATTTTGTCTGGAACAGTCTCAAGCCTAGTACATGGCCCATAGTCAGACTGCCTGCTGCAGTTAAGTGTGATGGCCTTGCCAAGGAAAAAAAAAGGAAAAATGAAAAAAAAAAGAAGAGAGGATAAACGATCGCCTATGCACAGGCACCTACTAACTTTATAGGGAACTTGGATTACAACTTTTGAAGCACTGAACCACAGCTATGTTCAAGGAAAAATGTATCTCCCTTGTCAGATATCAAATGAATTTATTTTCTTAATTTAAGGTGTTCCACAGTGGGAGCAAACTACACCAGCATCACAAAAATTCCTAGAGAACTGGTTTACTATCAATTTACACATCAACTTATTTTTCATAGACTGCTCTATGTCCACAAACTTCTAGCTATCATCACCTGCCGAAAGAATAATAAATGGCAGTTTTCAGGCTAAATATGGACTAATCTGCCCATATTTATAGGCTAAAGCCCAGAGAGGACAATTCTACCATGAGACAGAATGAATCTTACAGAGGCTGGAGAAATGTGCAAGGAGAGACAGATTTGGGTATTGGTGCATTGAATGCAAAACTGCCTATCTTTTCATATTGGTATCTAGTGTGTGCAACTGTGATTTAAGTGCATGAGTACTCTTCTAGTGTTCATTGACTGATAAACACCAAATCCATTGCTCAAAGGGCCCTCCAAGTTGCTTGACATGTGGTTTGGAATCTACAAGGTTAACAAGTAAACAACATTGCTGTTGACATTTTTAACAACAAAAGCAACACCAGTCCAGGAAACTCAAGCCAGCCCCCCCCATATAAACAGATGCAGGAATGATCAACACTTTTCCTGCTCCAGAGGCACATAAAACAACCAGATTTTCAAACGCAGAGTGGGCCAGACAGGATGACACTGTGAGAATGATTGAGCCCTGTAGTTCCCACCACTACAACGGGGAAGGTGAGCAGAGACCTTGGGAAGATGCATGTGCATCAGAGGGAATATTAAGCCCAGGAGACAGAATTGATCTGAGGATAGTTTGCCCCCACTGAGAAACCATACTCCTTTAGACAGAGCTATATATTTCTACTATAAAAGACCAAGATGAGCCACCTGGGCAGGAGATAAAGGAGCTTAAAATGTTCGTAATTTTCATCTAATGGGCAAGAATCCTGTAATGCTTGGACCTCTCATTTCAGACTAACCAAAACATTAAACTGAAGTGCAGATTGGGAGTTATGTAAAATTATTCCCATCTGATCACCTTGTCAGAACATTTTAAAACATACAAGCTGTATATAGAATATTAAACTGGACATGTTGGATATACAGAACATCTTTCTTATTTTAGAAGTGCAACAAGTTCAAATAAATTACTTACAGAACTTGTGAGTGTTAAACAGTGCAAAATTCGTTTTGCATTAGCATTTGAAGTTTTAATATAGAAAATAATAGACAATAGAAATAATGGTAGAAAATAATAAAATAGCAATGGGAAGCTATCTTCAAAATTGATCACTTTTATATGACTTCCTGGAGGACTAACATCAATTATGCTTTTATGTCAAAACAATGCTGGTGCACTGCCAGCGAAGATTCAGATCAGGCCCAGTGATTCAATAATTTATTCCTTTTTGGAAATCAGTGGATTGTACAGTCTACTTTTGACTATTAAACACAAATTCTGTATTAACTATAATGAAGCCAGGTTATCACTGTCATACATATGAGCAGAAGGGAATTTTAATTCACTGCATTTTGAGTCTGCAGTCAGCTATCTGTAAGGATAGCATAAACTGGCTGAAATCAGTAGTCTGTTCCTAAAAAAATAGGTGATTTCTAATTAGTACAGTATGAAACAACAAGGTACATACTTGTTTACAGGCCTTTATTTTGATTGCAGTCTCACATCTGTAACCAGTTTTATCAAGTAATCATTCAGAAGTATGATGTTGCTGATAAAAATTGGCATGGCTTTCAGCATTTTGTGACATAAATAAAAGTTCCTTTTCCTCAGCTACCTGATAATGCTCTTCCAGCTACATCAGACTGGGTGCTTCTTGCTATGTCACACACTGTTGCACATGAAAAGCCCCTATCAAAACAGGATATCCAAGGCAATCCTTTATCTTATGAACATAAAAACATGGTCCATATACCTAAGTAAGGAGAATGGCTTTAGATGCCTGCATAGGCTTAGTCTTGCATCAGTAAGCCTGACATATAAACAACAGTCCTTTGGGACACTGTTTATTATGGGTTTATTAGAAACCTTGTCAATAACTTACTAGTGCTTTTGATAATTCTGTATTTGGTTGCTAGGAGACTTGTGTTCCTGATGAGATAAAGTGAACAGGAAATCCTCTATAGCCTTGTGACTTTTTGCACTAGTAAATAAAAATTCAAACAACTGATATAAAATACTGGCTATTGTTAACAGAAGTGAGAAAAAAAGACAAGCATCGCTTATTTTAAATAAAGGAACATACAGCTCTTTCTTGCCCTCTCCAATTATAAGATGATAAAAAATCACCTTTATAAAGTAGAATGACCGGATTTTGTGGAACGTGGCTGTTTTGGCTCCAAGGTATTTGTACCGTTGTAGTATCAGAGCCAGGATACAGCTGCCTTGTGACTAAGACATCGTTCACTGAATAAGAGCTATCCAATCCCTCGACGTCACCAGACATCTGTTTCCTGTTTTCATTCTTTCTTTCACTGTTATCATTTTATTCAAGTTACCCTTTCACCTGAAAACCATTTAGAAACCTACAGAAACCAGCGCGTGCATGCGTGTGTGTGTATCAAAGAAGTTGATTTAGAAAAAAGTTGCTGAGAGCAATTTGTTGATTTTAATACAAAGAGCAGAAATGGAAACAAACTAGCCTTCCCCCATCTTCTCCTCCCCAAAATACACAATGATACATAAACACTTTTGTCTTCTGGTCTTCACTAATATGACTAACTTCCTTCTTCACTTCCAGTTAAGTAGCTTTCCTGTTGAGTACCACCACCTCCACAAAATACAATTGTGAATTGATTCATAAAAACAGAAACATTATGGCACAAATAAGGGAAGGCAATAAATACTCTTCCCCCACTCCAACTCCTTCCCAAATGAAGGCAGTAGTAATATTGTTATTGTAAAGTTATTGTAATAACAAAACTTGAAAAAAAAGAAAAAGAAAAAAGTATTGCTTGTCATTTAAGGTTCCAAACCAACAATCATCAGGATGCAGAACAGGATACATCTAAAGTGAGAAAGTTATTTACTTCACATTCAAGTTAACACCAACTGTACTTTTTTTGGCACACAGTACTATTCTTAATGTGCCAAAAAAGTGTGGGGCACTTTATAAAATATGAATGTTAATGCCACTAAAACAAAATTCCTGCTATTCATAGTCCAATTTTATATCGCTGTTGTTTTGCTATGTTTCACCTAAACTTAAGCCCCAAGTCGGGAGAATGACCATTACTGATAGCACTTAACACACATTAACAAGGAACAATAGAAGTTGAAGAGTATGTTGTCAAAATTAAATAACCTTCTATTCTTAATCTCTTGATTTCAGATTATTTAATCAGTGAGAAGACTTGTTTTATTTTGTTCTGTGATTACAGATGCTCACATTAATTGATCAGGCAGGTTGTTGAGCAAAGGAAAAATCTGGGCCGGTTGATACACACCAAAAAAAATTCATCTGCTTCTCTTTATTATCTGCAAGAAAGTATTTTTCTTAAATCCTCCCCCGTTGAGGTATACTGGTAAAATACAGATGTCATATAGGAGAAAGAGGAGATTCTAGCACAGAGAGTACTTTCCGTATGAGATGGGATGGTTTGGCAGCTACAGGTAACTCTAAGTACCATTTCCAAAGGCACATGAAAATTGGAAAGCAAGATGACTTCTTGTGTTCTGGTCTCCTGGATTGCTTCCTGCATTCTTATAATCAAATTATGACTATTTTAAAACCAAATTTAGCTTCCATTAAACCATGAAATCATGAAGCAGCTCATTAACTTCCAAGGAGTCAGAGCATGTTCTGATACATTATCTTGGTCTCCTCTCCCATCCTTTACTGTCTGGTTCATTGTCCCAAATGCCCAATCCTAAGCTTCCACACAAAACCCACAGTACTGTTGAATACTAATAATGCAGTATTCTGGGGAAACTGATGAAACAAACCTTTGTTGGAAAATATTTTTCAAGACGTAATCAAGCTGGTGTGATTAAAATGCTGTTTCCCATAAACACAATTTGTTCCTAACTTTTCATGACATTTGAATGCATCTGTCCACTGTCCCACATGCACTCTGTGATCAAGCTGAAAACTGAATTCTAACTGTGTGCTTAACCCATCACATAATCTGTCGTTCATTGACTCTGGATCCTGCTATGCATTTTTATTAATGAGATTACATTTGTGTCAGGACAAGTTTTAAATTACGTTTGAATAATAAAAGTCATTGAATTAAGACAGCTATCTCCCCTCCCACCCACCACTCCCCCCCCAAATTTACATATATAGTTATTTTAAACTGCACACCCTACCTTTCAAAATTGCATATGGAGAAGACAAAAAATCAAGCCCTCTCAGACTCTGGTGCTATTGATGGCAACAGCAAAATCCAAGGCGCAGCTATGGAATTCAAGAAGTTAATGAAAATTTTTGTACTTTGTTATTTTTGGTTATTTTTATTTTTCCCCAACCAAAAATACCTCTTAGATCTATTCAAGATATATTTTCTAGAACTTACAATTTTATGCAATATGGCTGCAAACTAATTTTAGTTTTGTACAGTCATGTTTCCAATTTTAAATTGAGGGGGGGAAATATAAACTAATTAGTAGGTCAAATGACTCTTTGGAATTATTCTCTGAAATAAACAGAAGACCAAAACCTTTTGTCTGAAAAAATAACTGGCAAACCATTGGAAGCGAAAGTGCCCAGACCCACACCTTATGGCAGATTCCACATTGTTTTCAAATGTTAAGACTTTTGATACACACTATTACGACAATAAAAAAGTTGAGAGCCAGAAGATTACATGAAGAAAAATTTATGTTTTGTCAAGTATAATAGGAGTCTTAAAAACAAACAAACACACCACTTCTATCCATTATTTCATACCCAGATGTTTCCTGTACACCTGCAGTTGTCTCCAGTCCTGAATTCATGAGCTATAGTATTTCAACAGGCTCTCATCAGTTGGTTTTAGAATTTTCTTGTCTGCCAGGTTTACGATCCATCCCGGAGCAAGACCGAAAAATATCTGTCTAGGATCCTTGCGTGCACTTAACATCTTAAAGAGTTCATCCTTAGTTATGTCTGGTAAGACATAGCCATATTTCTTGGCAAGTTCCAGCCTGGCTTCTGCAACCTTAGATGGATCTGCCAGGTACCCTCGATTCCTTGGATCTGTGTAGTAACGGACGAGGTCTTCAGGTGGGAGCATTCGCTTTGGGATAGGCTTACCACGCAAGAAAAATACTACTGGCTTGCATAAAATTTCTGTGGGCAAACATGACAGAAGATTAGTGACTGCACTTCACCATACAGATTTAAAGACATTAAATGACACCACCTTATTTTCTACTAAATTAATTACTACATCCATATCAAAAAGCCTCAAGCAAAAAAAATTAGAGCTCAAGAGTATCCTTCAGAATGAGACAGTGGTTTGTAAGCTTCATTTAACCAAACAAACAACTCTGCTCTAAGTGACATATATTAGTGTCAGTCTGAAAGAGTTGCTACTTCCAACACATTTAAAATGCCTACTTGGGAAAGATAACCATAACTAAGCCAGATGCTGCCATTTACTTAAAGGCCTACATCCAGGTTTGAAGCAAAGCATTTGCATGGCTATTTACACAGTGTACCAACAAATGTCAAATTTAGTGTTTCTATAAGTATTTAAAATAAAGTATCAATGGCACATGCACCTATTAGTCCTTTGTGGAACTATCCTCTCTTCCTCAAATTTTACTGATTTTGGCAAATTAAATTCCAGAACCTTTTAACCTTATTATTTTCATTATTTTCTGGAATGGAAAAAAACTCCAGAACTTGTATCACTCCAGGGTAACATATTTTGCACACTAAACATGTCTATTCCTCTTCTTCTCAGCCCCATTCACACATGAAAGCTGCATTATTGTCAATAAAAACTGTATGAATGAATGTTAGGCAGGATGCAGCCTCAAGCAAAGTAAAGCCTCATTCTTCAGTGAAAGTGTTCTGAAAACAATAGCCATTTTAACTGGAATGATTCTGAGCTTCTGTAACTTACTTCCTCACTTTAAGTGGAAAAGCATTTTAAATTAAAAATACAAACACCCACAGTGTTTTTTAAATCTATTTTTTCCTGAGTTTTCTTAGCACTATTAAACATGGGAAACAGAAGACAAAAAAAACAGCAAAATAATATTTTTAGGTCCTCTATTTACAAAGCTATTCAGATTTCCTTAACTGGTAGATTGGTACACAATTACTAACTCTGGAAGGACTAAACAAGTGAATAGTTAAAAAAAGGCAAAATAGAGGATGTATCATCACTCATCACTGGGGCCTGGAACTAGATGATCTTTAAGGTCCCTTCCAACTCAAAGTATTCTATGATTCTATAAATAAACAGGTAACTGGTTTTGAAGGTTTTGTAAGTTGATGACTTTCTACTAAGAACTGTGTTTGAAACTTTGATTTGGATAATTTAATTCTGGCACACTAAAAAAAAAAAAAAAAAAAAAAAAAAAAAAAAAAAAAGCAGGAATAAAAAGAAGTTCTTACCCAAGCTCCTTGGGTCATAGAACGATGTTGTTACGATGCCTCCATTTTTTTCTATGGCTGCAATTGCTAATTCAGATGCCCTCTGCACTTCAATATTTACTTTTGCTGCAAAAATATCAGCACCCTGTAAATTTCAACATATATAATAATAACATTAAAATTCATATTTTGAGATATACATTTATTCTTCTCTGAAAACTTGGAAGGAACATTAAACCTTGCAAAATACTATAAATTGTCTGTTCCCTGCATCAAGATAGGTAACCAAATTGCTCTCAGTCACTTTAGTTGAAGCAAAAAAACCTTTCCATTTTGAAAATATTCATACATGTCTTTCACTACATCTTAGTTTTCTGTTGTAAAATACTTCTTAGCCTTTTGTTATGTGTGCCTTAACTCTCATTTTTGCAGCCCCTCAGGTAAGAAAACGTCCTCCTGAGTTTTCTTTTTTTGCTGACACACAGTGCCCTCTAGTGGATTTATGATCCAGAAAAATTCCACAGCAAACTGATTTGGAGAATCAAAGATGCTTCCACACTATGGGAATGACAATCAGAAAGCCTGAAGTACAAAGTGTGTTGTCTGCATACCTCCTCCACCAGCTGGACACCGTAATCCCTCTTGAGAGGCTGCACTGTCACACCTCTGGCGTTAGTGAGCTGAGTCAAGTCAATCGGTTGCGTGGGGTCAACTCTGCCCAAATCAATCAAGTACTGCAGCCTCTGAAGACTCAGAGGTTGGTACTGACGCCTGAGGCTGGGGACAGAAAGACAGAAAAAAAAAAAACAACCCAAACAAAACAATGAGAAATGTACAAAATTGAAGTTTTAATAGTAACTGGTCAATGGAGATATTCCAGTTTTTGCCTGCTCCTAAACCAAAAGACATTACAGTGTCAGCATTTCTTGGCAAACCAGCAAGACTAAATAACTACCACCTTCAAAGTGAATCCAGCTTGGGAGTTTCGCAGACAGACAGTCAAAGAAACAAACATTTCCTCCCATACAAACTTAGTCAAAGACTATCAGCCAAACTCTTCGTGCTCCTGCATAGCTGACATCCAACAAGATTTTCTGATCCACTACCACAGTACCAAACATCTCAGAAGTATTGATGGGAATCTCCCTCAAAACACCATCAAGGAAAAGAAATATGGAGAAAATATGCATTAACCCACATCCCCAGTGGGAGCTGGAATCTCTTGTCAACAGCCATTGGCTTCAGTGGAACCTACTTTTGTGTTTTCTGAAGTTCTAACTTTACTGTTTTACAAACCAATCCCTAGCAGAGTTTTCCAATGCCAGAGTCCATTCCTGTCTATGCACACCATTTATACTGATGCTCAAAACTTTCTCCTACAACCTGCCTGATGGTTGCTATCGGAAGTCTCTGAGTGGCAGCTGGAAAACTAGGAAGCAGCTGATCAGAATGTGTGCTCTCAGACAGTCCCTTACAGAGACAAACATCAAGAAGTGGAGGCAGGAGGAGGAGTGAGGTGAAGATAAAGAGGCCAAGACATTGTTCAGTGTGCTCCCCCAATGGCATCACTCGAGTGCACTTACAGTGGTCACCACAGAAACATTTACAGTAGCCTGACACTGAAATTTTGCAAACAACATTGAAACTACAGAGTACTTTTTTTGTTTTCACATGCTGCCAAATGTTGTTAAAAACAGCAAGATCCTAATAATTTCTTGTCACTGCAGGAGGCTGGATTTTTGCTGTTGGTTATTTATGAACTTGTGACCACTATTAACATAAGAAGCTGAGTGTCTGCATTCTGCAGCAGTTCCTTTGCAGGACTGTGGATCTACACCCTGCTTTCAGCTATTGAATGTGCTTCTTATTTACTCTTATAATAATTTAGCAAACAAGAGGAAATGACAGTACCCGGAAATAAAATCTGACTCACATTTCAAAAGTATTAAGACTCAGAGAAAATCTTTTAACAACTGGGACAGGTCTGTAAGTTCTACTGCATGCATAAAGAACAGAATTATAAAAGTGGTCAGCTATTTGATGAAGTGGTATCAGGAAATGGAACATGAAATCAAGTCTAACAGTTCACAAATACACAATTAGTCTTTTCATTCTTGAACTGTCTCCTCGGTGCAGCAGGTTTTTGTTACTACTGCCTGCAGCAGCATTGTATGGACACAGAAGTTTTCAAGACACATCTAAAAGCAACAAAGTGGTTACTGACCCAGCTAACACAAATGCTATCTGATGAAACAAACCCAGCTTTAAAAAACCCCAAACAAATAAAAAAATTTAATAAAATTTTTTAAATTATCAATATAAGTGAAGGAAATTTGGAAAACACTGACATACATCTCTCCAGATAAGAATAATGACCAGAGAAAAGACATGTTAGAAGAATAACCTTAAATATTAAAAAGGTGGAATAAAGACATGGCTCAAGCAAGTGCAATGTGAAAAAAGGACAGAACTCTTAAATCAGGCAGAATGCCCAAGGAGAACAATGGTGAAAGGTGACTTCATGTCTCATCCAGCAGATTTGGTATTAAAGACCTTGACAGGACCCTAGGTGAAACAGGTGGGGCACAGATCACAAAGACAAGGATGACAGATAATATCCTCACTCCAGTCACTGGGACTGCTCCCAGACAGTTCACTGGGTTATGAGGCAAAGAGAAAAACAAGCAGGAATGAAGGAATAGTTTCAGAGGAGAAATTCACTCAGCTGGAAGAGGAAGAGTAGCCTGCTACACATGAAGGATTATGAAGAGAGTAAATAAGCAGATGTGGAAAACAGGAAATAATTAAAAGAATCATCTCACAAGAAATGGGAGATTCTTCTGGTAAAGTAACTAACTGAGAGGAATTTGGGAGGCTGAACATTTTCAGTTAGGCCTGTTTTGCATATTAGATTCTTGCTTTGGGAGAAATATCAAGAAAAGCACAAAGACAATGATTAATTTCCGAGTAAATGTGAAGAAACTTACCTATGTCCCTCATTAAATCCATATTTTGGTATGGCCAAGTAAAATGGAGTTTGACCACCCTCAAAGCCTAATCGGGGGCGATTCCCTCTTTGTCTTTCTCCTTTGTGACCTCGGCCACACTTCCTACCTCCGTATCTTCCACGGCCACGTCTTCTTTCCTTCAAAACAATCAATGATATATTTAGTCGACTACTTCAGAGACCAGTATCTCTACAACATTAGATTTCAGAAATAGAAGCAACTGAGCAAATTGTTGAGGAAACTGAGCTGATTGTTGAGGAAAAAAAATTAAGTTACATATGTTTTCTAGATGGAAAAACAGAAAAGCAGTAAATGGTTTTTTCAGAGCACAGCTTTAGGCTGGCACCACATATAGTCTGGGGACAAGTCAGCTTCCTTTGGCAGCACGGATGGTCGAGTCTAACACAAAACTGCACTTGAATTCTGTACTACTTAGTAGCTCTAGGAAGTCTTGTGCACTTTTAGGAGAGTGTTGCTTGCTGTTCCCTTCTCAATTCCTATGGTTTCAGCCTTTGAACCTCATTCCCCTGTTCAACAATCCTCCCAAATCGGGG